>JARHVA010001162.1:0-95000 GCA_037957365.1 Torreya grandis
ATGCACAATGTAGTAATTTGGAATGAAAAACATTAGTGAATAAGTGGAATATATTATCATTTGACACATGATTCTTGACTTTGTTAGACAAGGCTTTCCATCATTTAATGAAAAACTATACCATTTTGGATTCTAATTATTTATAGTTGATAAAGTGGGCTAAGTTATTTTCTAAAAGATCACTAGTTTGGAATTGTTGAACCAATGAATTAACTAAGTCTTCTAAACTAGTGATATAATGACATTTATATTGGTTATACCATTCTTAAGCATCACCTAAAATGGTTTTAACTAAGATTTTGATGTGATCAAATATATTAAGTTTAAACCAATGTTTATATAAATTTTGAAATGTTTTCAAATTAAAGATGGATCCATGGATCCATTATAAGTGATAGTGGGAACTATGACACTTATTCCAATGTTTAAAATTTGAGGAATAAGAGGCTCATTTTTTAAGTGTTTAATAGTTTTTTCAATAAGTCAGGGTTGTGATATAAGGTTATCATGTGCATATCTGGGGGTGGGGGTAGGGGCATTACAATTGTTTTCTCCCCATTGATTTTATTAAGGTTGGTTTTGAAGATGTAATGATTGGTTTTTTAGTTGCATCATTTGGTTAGAACTATTATTTCTAAAGGTATCCATTTGATTAAGATTTTTTTATATTAATTAAATAGTTTTAATGTTGTTTTGACTAATAGAAATAACATTAGATGCATTAGTATTATGTAAGTCATTAAGAGTTTGTGATACACTAATAACATGAGATGTAATATTGGTGTGAGAAGCACTAGTAGTATTATATGTATTAGTATTTATATGGAATTGGTTATTAGTGTGGGTGCTTTGAATATACCCTCAAAAAGTCACACCTATCATGTTTGTATAAATACTTGATATAAAGGTGAAAGAAAATATGGAGGATGATGTTATCCCAATTAGAGGGAGGTATGAGAGTGGGTAAAGGTGTGGTAGAATTCATAAAATTACTTTCCCAAAATCCTATAGAAAACCTAGGTGAAGGTGAAAATAATTTTCCTATATGATTTCCCATCATGAGGTAATAGATCATTGTAGGATCCTTACCTCTATGTTGAGTATTTTAATTGATGAAGAGGATCAATTCAACTATATATTTAATGTCACTTTCATATTTTACCATTTAAATAAATAAAGGATTAAGGGCCATGTAATAAGGAGGAGTACCATATTTGGTAGTTCTAGTGGTAATATAGATATTTATAAGATTTAGGTTGGTTATTGTAAAATGTGTTTTAATAAGGTTATTAGGATTAGTGAAACTCGTGATGTTAGTTTTATTTTAATCTATAACATCATCAAATATATGTTTCATGATGAAATAACTAATTTAAACACTTACTTAAGAAGTTAAAATATTTAGAGTTTAAAAAATCTAGAATATGATGAAGTCGATCTGGTAAACAAAGTTGGATAGAAAGAAATACATGATATTATATAGTAGACTCAGTCAAACTAATCAACTAAGTCCTGGAGGAAGGAGAAACATAATAGTCTATAATATATTGGGTTGCAATGGTTGACTAAGTTTTGTAGGAAGGATAAATAGAATAGTCTATAATATACTAGGTTGAGATATTCAACTAAGTTCTGTAAGAAGTGGAAAAAAAAATAGTCTACACTAGACTGCATCGATTTGGTCAACTATGTTCTAGAATCCAAGAAAAGTTTTAATTTTTTTGAATATGGATGATCTAGATGTAATTATAAAAAAGATAACTAAAACATAGATGGAACTAGGTTGAGTTGGTTGATCTAGTTGTGACACATAACACAAACTTTGTATCAATGCTACCTAATAAAAGTTTGAAATATAACATAGAATAATAAACAACAAGCATCAATAATGAAATGTAAAAGTTAATTATTTTTCAAAATAGATCATAAAGTTGTACTAAATGTTTTTTTGAAAGTGTAAGCTTTAAAATATATTTTCTTGTCCATTGGATAGTCTTAACACAATATTTTAGATCACTAACTATGGAATAAGTATCATTCCCATAACCCACTAAACCTGGTTTCAAGGTTAAGTTTGAAGTATCTTATTATAACTAACCACTAATGGATATACCACATAGACAAATAGATGGTTGAATTTCTAAGGTTTAATAAAGAGGGAAATACTAAGTGTTTTTAAAATACCATGAGGTATCTAGAAACTAAAGCCCGTTTTTAGCTGTATACTATGGATATGAGTATTAGGGTAAGCCCCTCATGCCATGATATATGTAAAAAATAGATAAGTACCATAAAAAAAGTATTGAGTAACCATTTACAAAAAAATCTAAGTAGTTTTAAAATTGTAGATACACAATTTCTAGGGAAAACCAACCAAAGTGAAAAAAATAGTGAAAATAAAAGTTTTGAAAGCTAATTTACAATTATTTTATGATAGGAAGAAAGACATGCTAATATGTCATAGAATCAGTTGAGATAACCAACTATGTCTTAGAGAAAGGAAAAAAAATATATTTTAAGAGAATGGGCCATGCAATTTGATTAAGTTTTATAGGAAGGAGAAACAAAACAATTTGTAATAGATTGGGTTGAGCTAGTCGACTAAGTTTTATAGGAAAGATAAATAGAATAGTCTACAATAGACTAGGTCAAGCTAGTTGACTATCTTCTAAAATGTAGAAAAAATTTAAAATGGTATAAATTTAGATAATCTAGTTATAATTTTGACAAAAGAGAACTAAAACACATAGGTAAATAAGTCAAGCTAGTCGATATAGTTGTAATACACATCAAAAAATTTGTATCAATGTTGGATAATACATGTTTTTAATACAAAATATAAGATAAAACAAAAATAAACAATAATTAAATGTATAACCTAATTAATTTTTCAAAAATAATATTAGAAGGTTGTACTAAATGGCTAAGTGAGCATTGGCTTGATTTTAGGATTCATTTTTAGTTTTAGTTTCATGAGCCTTAACTACTATTTCATAATTTTGTTGATGTGTACATATGAGTGATTCATGATAAAATTTAGGTCTAGGAAGATAATCCATATAAATGTTTCCTAATTAGTGATAAGATTCATGATAATGGCACCAACTTACATAAAACCAACAAGAATTGTGGAGATCATACCAATGTTTGCTAGGGCATGTAGGATCAAGACCTTGTGTGGAATTTCATCGAAGAAACTTTTGAATTTTGGCTAAGGAAAGTGGTTTGTGTACATCTACATTATGCAATTGAGAAAACATATAACTAAGATTATAATTATAATTATTTATAATTTTATGATTATGTTATGTCGTGTTGTTTGGAGTAATGACTTGAATAGTGTGTATGGAGTCATAAGTATCTATAACACCATCATTGGTTTCATGTATATTTTTATATTTCACAAACATATGAGTCATTTTTGGAGTGTAAGAAGGCTCAAATTAGCATATAATAATGTCTTGTCATTTATCTTGGTTTAGGGCTTCTTCCAAAGATTTTAGAGAAAGACTTTATGCACAATGTAGTAATTTGGAATGAAAAACATTAGTGAATAAGTGGAATATATTATCATTTGACACATGATTCTTGACTTTGTTAGACAAGGCTTTCCATCATTTAATGAAAAACTATACCATTTTGGATTCTAATTATTTATAGTTGATAAAGTGGGCTAAGTTATTTTCTAAAAGATCACTAGTTTGGAATTGTTGAACCAATGAATTAACTAAGTCTTCTAAACTAGTGATATAATGACATTTATATTGGTTATACCATTCTTAAGCATCACCTAAAATGGTTTTAACTAAGATTTTGATGTGATCAAATATATTAAGTTTAAACCAATGTTTATATAAATTTTGAAATGTTTTCAAATTAAAGATGGATCCATGGATCCATTATAAGTGATAGTGGGAACTATGACACTTATTCCAATGTTTAAAATTTGAGGAATAAGAGGCTCATTTTTTAAGTGTTTAATAGTTTTTTCAATAAGTCAGGGTTGTGATATAAGGTTATCATGTGCATATCTGGGGGTGGGGGTAGGGGCATTACAATTGTTTTCTCCCCATTGATTTTATTAAGGTTGGTTTTGAAGATGTAATGATTGGTTTTTTAGTTGCATCATTTGGTTAGAACTATTATTTCTAAAGGTATCCATTTGATTAAGATTTTTTTATATTAATTAAATAGTTTTAATGTTGTTTTGACTAATAGAAATAACATTAGATGCATTAGTATTATGTAAGTCATTAAGAGTTTGTGATACACTAATAACATGAGATGTAATATTGGTGTGAGAAGCACTAGTAGTATTATATGTATTAGTATTTATATGGAATTGGTTATTAGTGTGGGTGCTTTGAATATACCCTCAAAAAGTCACACCTATCATGTTTGTATAAATACTTGATATAAAGGTGAAAGAAAATATGGAGGATGATGTTATCCCAATTAGAGGGAGGTATGAGAGTGGGTAAAGGTGTGGTAGAATTCATAAAATTACTTTCCCAAAATCCTATAGAAAACCTAGGTGAAGGTGAAAATAATTTTCCTATATGATTTCCCATCATGAGGTAATAGATCATTGTAGGATCCTTACCTCTATGTTGAGTATTTTAATTGATGAAGAGGATCAATTCAACTATATATTTAATGTCACTTTCATATTTTACCATTTAAATAAATAAAGGATTAAGGTCCATGTAATAAGGAGGAGTACCATATTTGGTAGTTCTAGTGGTAATATAGATATTTATAAGATTTAGGTTGGTTATTGTAAAATGTGTTTTAATAAGGTTATTAGGATTAGTGAAACTCGTGATGTTAGTTTTATTTTAATCTATAACATCATCAAATATATGTTTCATGATGAAATAACTAATTTAAACACTTACTTAAGAAGTTAAAATATTTAGAATTTAAAAAATCTAGAATATGATGAAGTCGATCTGGTAAACAAAGTTGGATAGAAAGAAATACATGATATTATATAGTAGACTCAGTCAAACTAATCAACTAAGTCCTGGAGGAAGGAGAAACATAATAGTCTATAATATATTGGGTTGCAATGGTTGACTAAGTTTTGTAGGAAGGATAAATAGAATAGTCTATAATATACTAGGTTGAGATATTCAACTAAGTTCTGTAAGAAGTGGAAAAAAAATAGTCTACACTAGACTGCATCGATTTGGTCAACTATGTTCTAGAATCCAAGAAAAGTTTTAATTTTTTTGAATATGGATGATCTAGATGTAATTATAAAAAAGATAACTAAAACATAGATGGAACTAGGTTGAGTTGGTTGATCTAGTTGTGACACATAACACAAACTTTGTATCAATGCTACCTAATAAAAGTTTGAAATATAACATAGAATAATAAACAACAAGCATCAATAATGAAATGTAAAAGTTAATTATTTTTCAAAATAGATCATAAAGTTGTACTAAATGTTTTTTTTGAAAGTGTAAGCTTTAAAATATATTTTCTTGTCCATTGGATAGTCTTAACACAATATTTTAGATCACTAACTATGGAATAAGTATCATTCCCATAACCCACTAAACCTGGTTTCAAGGTTAAGTTTGAAGTATCTTATTATAACTAACCACTAATGGATATACCACATAGACAAATAGATGGTTGAATTTCTAAGGTTTAATAAAGAGGGAAATACTAAGTGTTTTTAAAATACCATGAGGTATCTAGAAACTAAAGCCCGTTTTTAGCTGTATACTATGGATATGAGTATTAGGGTAAGCCCCTCATGCCATGATATATGTAAAAAATAGATAAGTACCATAAAAAAAGTATTGAGTAACCATTTACAAAAAAATCTAAGTAGTTTTAAAATTGTAGATACACAATTTCTAGGGAAAACCAACCAAAGTGAAAAAAATAGTGAAAATAAAAGTTTTGAAAGCTAATTTACAATTATTTTATGATAGGAAGAAAGACATGCTAATATGTCATAGAATCAGTTGAGATAACCAACTATGTCTTAGAGAAAGGAAAAAAAATATATTTTAAGAGAATGGGCCATGCAATTTGATTAAGTTTTATAGGAAGGAGAAACAAAACAATTTGTAATAGATTGGGTTGAGCTAGTCGACTAAGTTTTATAGGAAAGATAAATAGAATAGTCTACAATAGACTAGGTCAAGCTAGTTGACTATCTTCTAAAATGTAGAAAAAATTTAAAATGGTATAAATTTAGATAATCTAGTTATAATTTTGACAAAAGAGAACTAAAACACATAGGTAAATAAGTCAAGCTAGTCGATATAGTTGTAATACACATCAAAAAATTTGTATCAATGTTGGATAATACATGTTTTTAATACAAAATATAAGATAAAACAAAAATAAACAATAATTAAATGTATAACCTAATTAATTTTTCAAAAATAATATTAGAAGGTTGTACTAAATGGCTAAGTGAGCATTGGCTTGATTTTAGGATTCATTTTTAGTTTTAGTTTCATGAGCCTTAACTACTATTTCATAATTTTGTTGATGTGTACATATGAGTGATTCATGATAAAATTTAGGTCTAGGAAGATAATCCATATAAATGTTTCCTAATTAGTGATAAGATTCATGATAATGGCACCAACTTACATAAAACCAACAAGAATTGTGGAGATCATACCAATGTTTGCTAGGGCATGTAGGATCAAGACCTTGTGTGGAATTTCATCGAAGAAACTTTTGAATTTTGGCTAAGGAAAGTGGTTTGTGTACATCTACATTATGCAATTGAGAAAACATATAACTAAGATTATAATTATAATTATTTATAATTTTATGATTATGTTATGTCGTGTTGTTTGGAGTAATGACTTGAATAGTGTGTATGGAGTCATAAGTATCTATAACACCATCATTGGTTTCATGTATATTTTTATATTTCACAAACATATGAGTCATTTTTGGAGTGTAAGAAGGCTCAAATTAGCATATAATAATGTCTTGTCATTTATCTTGGTTTAGGGCTTCTTCCAAAGATTTTAGAGAAAGACTTTATGCACAATGTAGTAATTTGGAATGAAAAACATTAGTGAATAAGTGGAATATATTATCATTTGACACATGATTCTTGACTTTGTTAGACAAGGCTTTCCATCATTTAATGAAAAACTATACCATTTTGGATTCTAATTATTTATAGTTGATAAAGTGGGCTAAGTTATTTTCTAAAAGATCACTAGTTTGGAATTGTTGAACCAATGAATTAACTAAGTCTTCTAAACTAGTGATATAATGACATTTATATTGGTTATACCATTCTTAAGCATCACCTAAAATGGTTTTAACTAAGATTTTGATGTGATCAAATATATTAAGTTTAAACCAATGTTTATATAAATTTTGAAATGTTTTCAAATTAAAGATGGATCCATGGATCCATTATAAGTGATAGTGGGAACTATGACACTTATTCCAATGTTTAAAATTTGAGGAATAAGAGGCTCATTTTTTAAGTGTTTAATAGTTTTTTCAATAAGTCAGGGTTGTGATATAAGGTTATCATGTGCATATCTGGGGGTGGGGGTAGGGGCATTACAATTGTTTTCTCCCCATTGATTTTATTAAGGTTGGTTTTGAAGATGTAATGATTGGTTTTTTAGTTGCATCATTTGGTTAGAACTATTATTTCTAAAGGTATCCATTTGATTAAGATTTTTTTATATTAATTAAATAGTTTTAATGTTGTTTTGACTAATAGAAATAACATTAGATGCATTAGTATTATGTAAGTCATTAAGAGTTTGTGATACACTAATAACATGAGATGTAATATTGGTGTGAGAAGCACTAGTAGTATTATATGTATTAGTATTTATATGGAATTGGTTATTAGTGTGGGTGCTTTGAATATACCCTCAAAAAGTCACACCTATCATGTTTGTATAAATACTTGATATAAAGGTGAAAGAAAATATGGAGGATGATGTTATCCCAATTAGAGGGAGGTATGAGAGTGGGTAAAGGTGTGGTAGAATTCATAAAATTACTTTCCCAAAATCCTATAGAAAACCTAGGTGAAGGTGAAAATAATTTTCCTATATGATTTCCCATCATGAGGTAATAGATCATTGTAGGATCCTTACCTCTATGTTGAGTATTTTAATTGATGAAGAGGATCAATTCAACTATATATTTAATGTCACTTTCATATTTTACCATTTAAATAAATAAAGGATTAAGGTCCATGTAATAAGGAGGAGTACCATATTTGGTAGTTCTAGTGGTAATATAGATATTTATAAGATTTAGGTTGGTTATTGTAAAATGTGTTTTAATAAGGTTATTAGGATTAGTGAAACTCGTGATGTTAGTTTTATTTTAATCTATAACATCATCAAATATATGTTTCATGATGAAATAACTAATTTAAACACTTACTTAAGAAGTTAAAATATTTAGAGTTTAAAAAATCTAGAATATGATGAAGTCGATCTGGTAAACAAAGTTGGATAGAAAGAAATACATGATATTATATAGTAGACTCAGTCAAACTAATCAACTAAGTCCTGGAGGAAGGAGAAACATAATAGTCTATAATATATTGGGTTGCAATGGTTGACTAAGTTTTGTAGGAAGGATAAATAGAATAGTCTATAATATACTAGGTTGAGATATTCAACTAAGTTCTGTAAGAAGTGGAAAAAAAATAGTCTACACTAGACTGCATCGATTTGGTCAACTATGTTCTAGAATCCAAGAAAAGTTTTAATTTTTTTGAATATGGATGATCTAGATGTAATTATAAAAAAGATAACTAAAACATAGATGGAACTAGGTTGAGTTGGTTGATCTAGTTGTGACACATAACACAAACTTTGTATCAATGCTACCTAATAAAAGTTTGAAATATAACATAGAATAATAAACAACAAGCATCAATAATGAAATGTAAAAGTTAATTATTTTTCAAAATAGATCATAAAGTTGTACTAAATGTTTTTTTTGAAAGTGTAAGCTTTAAAATATATTTTCTTGTCCATTGGATAGTCTTAACACAATATTTTAGATCACTAACTATGGAATAAGTATCATTCCCATAACCCACTAAACCTGGTTTCAAGGTTAAGTTTGAAGTATCTTATTATAACTAACCACTAATGGATATACCACATAGACAAATAGATGGTTGAATTTCTAAGGTTTAATAAAGAGGGAAATACTAAGTGTTTTTAAAATACCATGAGGTATCTAGAAACTAAAGCCCGTTTTTAGCTGTATACTATGGATATGAGTATTAGGGTAAGCCCCTCATGCCATGATATATGTAAAAAATAGATAAGTACCATAAAAAAAGTATTGAGTAACCATTTACAAAAAAATCTAAGTAGTTTTAAAATTGTAGATACACAATTTCTAGGGAAAACCAACCAAAGTGAAAAAAATAGTGAAAATAAAAGTTTTGAAAGCTAATTTACAATTATTTTATGATAGGAAGAAAGACATGCTAATATGTCATAGAATCAGTTGAGATAACCAACTATGTCTTAGAGAAAGGAAAAAAAATATATTTTAAGAGAATGGGCCATGCAATTTGATTAAGTTTTATAGGAAGGAGAAACAAAACAATTTGTAATAGATTGGGTTGAGCTAGTCGACTAAGTTTTATAGGAAAGATAAATAGAATAGTCTACAATAGACTAGGTCAAGCTAGTTGACTATCTTCTAAAATGTAGAAAAAATTTAAAATGGTATAAATTTAGATAATCTAGTTATAATTTTGACAAAAGAGAACTAAAACACATAGGTAAATAAGTCAAGCTAGTCGATATAGTTGTAATACACATCAAAAAATTTGTATCAATGTTGGATAATACATGTTTTTAATACAAAATATAAGATAAAACAAAAATAAACAATAATTAAATGTATAACCTAATTAATTTTTCAAAAATAATATTAGAAGGTTGTACTAAATGGCTAAGTGAGCATTGGCTTGATTTTAGGATTCATTTTTAGTTTTAGTTTCATGAGCCTTAACTACTATTTCATAATTTTGTTGATGTGTACATATGAGTGATTCATGATAAAATTTAGGTCTAGGAAGATAATCCATATAAATGTTTCCTAATTAGTGATAAGATTCATGATAATGGCACCAACTTACATAAAACCAACAAGAATTGTGGAGATCATACCAATGTTTGCTAGGGCATGTAGGATCAAGACCTTGTGTGGAATTTCATCGAAGAAACTTTTGAATTTTGGCTAAGGAAAGTGGTTTGTGTACATCTACATTATGCAATTGAGAAAACATATAACTAAGATTATAATTATAATTATTTATAATTTTATGATTATGTTATGTCGTGTTGTTTGGAGTAATGACTTGAATAGTGTGTATGGAGTCATAAGTATCTATAACACCATCATTGGTTTCATGTATATTTTTATATTTCACAAACATATGAGTCATTTTTGGAGTGTAAGAAGGCTCAAATTAGCATATAATAATGTCTTGTCATTTATCTTGGTTTAGGGCTTCTTCCAAAGATTTTAGAGAAAGACTTTATGCACAATGTAGTAATTTGGAATGAAAAACATTAGTGAATAAGTGGAATATATTATCATTTGACACATGATTCTTGACTTTGTTAGACAAGGCTTTCCATCATTTAATGAAAAACTATACCATTTTGGATTCTAATTATTTATAGTTGATAAAGTGGGCTAAGTTATTTTCTAAAAGATCACTAGTTTGGAATTGTTGAACCAATGAATTAACTAAGTCTTCTAAACTAGTGATATAATGACATTTATATTGGTTATACCATTCTTAAGCATCACCTAAAATGGTTTTAACTAAGATTTTGATGTGATCAAATATATTAAGTTTAAACCAATGTTTATATAAATTTTGAAATGTTTTCAAATTAAAGATGGATCCATGGATCCATTATAAGTGATAGTGGGAACTATGACACTTATTCCAATGTTTAAAATTTGAGGAATAAGAGGCTCATTTTTTAAGTGTTTAATAGTTTTTTCAATAAGTCAGGGTTGTGATATAAGGTTATCATGTGCATATCTGGGGGTGGGGGTAGGGGCATTACAATTGTTTTCTCCCCATTGATTTTATTAAGGTTGGTTTTGAAGATGTAATGATTGGTTTTTTAGTTGCATCATTTGGTTAGAACTATTATTTCTAAAGGTATCCATTTGATTAAGATTTTTTTATATTAATTAAATAGTTTTAATGTTGTTTTGACTAATAGAAATAACATTAGATGCATTAGTATTATGTAAGTCATTAAGAGTTTGTGATACACTAATAACATGAGATGTAATATTGGTGTGAGAAGCACTAGTAGTATTATATGTATTAGTATTTATATGGAATTGGTTATTAGTGTGGGTGCTTTGAATATACCCTCAAAAAGTCACACCTATCATGTTTGTATAAATACTTGATATAAAGGTGAAAGAAAATATGGAGGATGATGTTATCCCAATTAGAGGGAGGTATGAGAGTGGGTAAAGGTGTGGTAGAATTCATAAAATTACTTTCCCAAAATCCTATAGAAAACCTAGGTGAAGGTGAAAATAATTTTCCTATATGATTTCCCATCATGAGGTAATAGATCATTGTAGGATCCTTACCTCTATGTTGAGTATTTTAATTGATGAAGAGGATCAATTCAACTATATATTTAATGTCACTTTCATATTTTACCATTTAAATAAATAAAGGATTAAGGTCCATGTAATAAGGAGGAGTACCATATTTGGTAGTTCTAGTGGTAATATAGATATTTATAAGATTTAGGTTGGTTATTGTAAAATGTGTTTTAATAAGGTTATTAGGATTAGTGAAACTCGTGATGTTAGTTTTATTTTAATCTATAACATCATCAAATATATGTTTCATGATGAAATAACTAATTTAAACACTTACTTAAGAAGTTAAAATATTTAGAGTTTAAAAAATCTAGAATATGATGAAGTCGATCTGGTAAACAAAGTTGGATAGAAAGAAATACATGATATTATATAGTAGACTCAGTCAAACTAATCAACTAAGTCCTGGAGGAAGGAGAAACATAATAGTCTATAATATATTGGGTTGCAATGGTTGACTAAGTTTTGTAGGAAGGATAAATAGAATAGTCTATAATATACTAGGTTGAGATATTCAACTAAGTTCTGTAAGAAGTGGAAAAAAAATAGTCTACACTAGACTGCATCGATTTGGTCAACTATGTTCTAGAATCCAAGAAAAGTTTTAATTTTTTTGAATATGGATGATCTAGATGTAATTATAAAAAAGATAACTAAAACATAGATGGAACTAGGTTGAGTTGGTTGATCTAGTTGTGACACATAACACAAACTTTGTATCAATGCTACCTAATAAAAGTTTGAAATATAACATAGAATAATAAACAACAAGCATCAATAATGAAATGTAAAAGTTAATTATTTTTCAAAATAGATCATAAAGTTGTACTAAATGTTTTTTTTGAAAGTGTAAGCTTTAAAATATATTTTCTTGTCCATTGGATAGTCTTAACACAATATTTTAGATCACTAACTATGGAATAAGTATCATTCCCATAACCCACTAAACCTGGTTTCAAGGTTAAGTTTGAAGTATCTTATTATAACTAACCACTAATGGATATACCACATAGACAAATAGATGGTTGAATTTCTAAGGTTTAATAAAGAGGGAAATACTAAGTGTTTTTAAAATACCATGAGGTATCTAGAAACTAAAGCCCGTTTTTAGCTGTATACTATGGATATGAGTATTAGGGTAAGCCCCTCATGCCATGATATATGTAAAAAATAGATAAGTACCATAAAAAAAGTATTGAGTAACCATTTACAAAAAAATCTAAGTAGTTTTAAAATTGTAGATACACAATTTCTAGGGAAAACCAACCAAAGTGAAAAAAATAGTGAAAATAAAAGTTTTGAAAGCTAATTTACAATTATTTTATGATAGGAAGAAAGACATGCTAATATGTCATAGAATCAGTTGAGATAACCAACTATGTCTTAGAGAAAGGAAAAAAAATATATTTTAAGAGAATGGGCCATGCAATTTGATTAAGTTTTATAGGAAGGAGAAACAAAACAATTTGTAATAGATTGGGTTGAGCTAGTCGACTAAGTTTTATAGGAAAGATAAATAGAATAGTCTACAATAGACTAGGTCAAGCTAGTTGACTATCTTCTAAAATGTAGAAAAAATTTAAAATGGTATAAATTTAGATAATCTAGTTATAATTTTGACAAAAGAGAACTAAAACACATAGGTAAATAAGTCAAGCTAGTCGATATAGTTGTAATACACATCAAAAAATTTGTATCAATGTTGGATAATACATGTTTTTAATACAAAATATAAGATAAAACAAAAATAAACAATAATTAAATGTATAACCTAATTAATTTTTCAAAAATAATATTAGAAGGTTGTACTAAATGGCTAAGTGAGCATTGGCTTGATTTTAGGATTCATTTTTAGTTTTAGTTTCATGAGCCTTAACTACTATTTCATAATTTTGTTGATGTGTACATATGAGTGATTCATGATAAAATTTAGGTCTAGGAAGATAATCCATATAAATGTTTCCTAATTAGTGATAAGATTCATGATAATGGCACCAACTTACATAAAACCAACAAGAATTGTGGAGATCATACCAATGTTTGCTAGGGCATGTAGGATCAAGACCTTGTGTGGAATTTCATCGAAGAAACTTTTGAATTTTGGCTAAGGAAAGTGGTTTGTGTACATCTACATTATGCAATTGAGAAAACATATAACTAAGATTATAATTATAATTATTTATAATTTTATGATTATGTTATGTCGTGTTGTTTGGAGTAATGACTTGAATAGTGTGTATGGAGTCATAAGTATCTATAACACCATCATTGGTTTCATGTATATTTTTATATTTCACAAACATATGAGTCATTTTTGGAGTGTAAGAAGGCTCAAATTAGCATATAATAATGTCTTGTCATTTATCTTGGTTTAGGGCTTCTTCCAAAGATTTTAGAGAAAGACTTTATGCACAATGTAGTAATTTGGAATGAAAAACATTAGTGAATAAGTGGAATATATTATCATTTGACACATGATTCTTGACTTTGTTAGACAAGGCTTTCCATCATTTAATGAAAAACTATACCATTTTGGATTCTAATTATTTATAGTTGATAAAGTGGGCTAAGTTATTTTCTAAAAGATCACTAGTTTGGAATTGTTGAACCAATGAATTAACTAAGTCTTCTAAACTAGTGATATAATGACATTTATATTGGTTATACCATTCTTAAGCATCACCTAAAATGGTTTTAACTAAGATTTTGATGTGATCAAATATATTAAGTTTAAACCAATGTTTATATAAATTTTGAAATGTTTTCAAATTAAAGATGGATCCATGGATCCATTATAAGTGATAGTGGGAACTATGACACTTATTCCAATGTTTAAAATTTGAGGAATAAGAGGCTCATTTTTTAAGTGTTTAATAGTTTTTTCAATAAGTCAGGGTTGTGATATAAGGTTATCATGTGCATATCTGGGGGTGGGGGTAGGGGCATTACAATTGTTTTCTCCCCATTGATTTTATTAAGGTTGGTTTTGAAGATGTAATGATTGG
Source organism: Torreya grandis (assembly GCA_037957365.1). Lineage (NCBI taxonomy): Eukaryota > Viridiplantae > Streptophyta > Pinopsida > Cupressales > Taxaceae > Torreya > Torreya grandis. The sequence continues at coordinate 14,655 of JARHVA010001162.1, forward strand.
TTTTTTAGTTGCATCATTTGGTTAGAACTATTATTTCTAAAGGTATCCATTTGATTAAGATTTTTTTATATTAATTAAATAGTTTTAATGTTGTTTTGACTAATAGAAATAACATTAGATGCATTAGTATTATGTAAGTCATTAAGAGTTTGTGATACACTAATAACATGAGATGTAATATTGGTGTGAGAAGCACTAGTAGTATTATATGTATTAGTATTTATATGGAATTGGTTATTAGTGTGGGTGCTTTGAATATACCCTCAAAAAGTCACACCTATCATGTTTGTATAAATACTTGATATAAAGGTGAAAGAAAATATGGAGGATGATGTTATCCCAATTAGAGGGAGGTATGAGAGTGGGTAAAGGTGTGGTAGAATTCATAAAATTACTTTCCCAAAATCCTATAGAAAACCTAGGTGAAGGTGAAAATAATTTTCCTATATGATTTCCCATCATGAGGTAATAGATCATTGTAGGATCCTTACCTCTATGTTGAGTATTTTAATTGATGAAGAGGATCAATTCAACTATATATTTAATGTCACTTTCATATTTTACCATTTAAATAAATAAAGGATTAAGGGCCATGTAATAAGGAGGAGTACCATATTTGGTAGTTCTAGTGGTAATATAGATATTTATAAGATTTAGGTTGGTTATTGTAAAATGTGTTTTAATAAGGTTATTAGGATTAGTGAAACTCGTGATGTTAGTTTTATTTTAATCTATAACATCATCAAATATATGTTTCATGATGAAATAACTAATTTAAACACTTACTTAAGAAGTTAAAATATTTAGAGTTTAAAAAATCTAGAATATGATGAAGTCGATCTGGTAAACAAAGTTGGATAGAAAGAAATACATGATATTATATAGTAGACTCAGTCAAACTAATCAACTAAGTCCTGGAGGAAGGAGAAACATAATAGTCTATAATATATTGGGTTGCAATGGTTGACTAAGTTTTGTAGGAAGGATAAATAGAATAGTCTATAATATACTAGGTTGAGATATTCAACTAAGTTCTGTAAGAAGTGGAAAAAAAATAGTCTACACTAGACTGCATCGATTTGGTCAACTATGTTCTAGAATCCAAGAAAAGTTTTAATTTTTTTGAATATGGATGATCTAGATGTAATTATAAAAAAGATAACTAAAACATAGATGGAACTAGGTTGAGTTGGTTGATCTAGTTGTGACACATAACACAAACTTTGTATCAATGCTACCTAATAAAAGTTTGAAATATAACATAGAATAATAAACAACAAGCATCAATAATGAAATGTAAAAGTTAATTATTTTTCAAAATAGATCATAAAGTTGTACTAAATGTTTTTTTGAAAGTGTAAGCTTTAAAATATATTTTCTTGTCCATTGGATAGTCTTAACACAATATTTTAGATCACTAACTATGGAATAAGTATCATTCCCATAACCCACTAAACCTGGTTTCAAGGTTAAGTTTGAAGTATCTTATTATAACTAACCACTAATGGATATACCACATAGACAAATAGATGGTTGAATTTCTAAGGTTTAATAAAGAGGGAAATACTAAGTGTTTTTAAAATACCATGAGGTATCTAGAAACTAAAGCCCGTTTTTAGCTGTATACTATGGATATGAGTATTAGGGTAAGCCCCTCATGCCATGATATATGTAAAAAATAGATAAGTACCATAAAAAAAGTATTGAGTAACCATTTACAAAAAAATCTAAGTAGTTTTAAAATTGTAGATACACAATTTCTAGGGAAAACCAACCAAAGTGAAAAAAATAGTGAAAATAAAAGTTTTGAAAGCTAATTTACAATTATTTTATGATAGGAAGAAAGACATGCTAATATGTCATAGAATCAGTTGAGATAACCAACTATGTCTTAGAGAAAGGAAAAAAAATATATTTTAAGAGAATGGGCCATGCAATTTGATTAAGTTTTATAGGAAGGAGAAACAAAACAATTTGTAATAGATTGGGTTGAGCTAGTCGACTAAGTTTTATAGGAAAGATAAATTGAATAGTCTACAATAGACTAGGTCAAGCTAGTTGACTATCTTCTAAAATGTAGAAAAAATTTAAAATGGTATAAATTTAGATAATCTAGTTATAATTTTGACAAAAGAGAACTAAAACACATAGGTAAATAAGTCAAGCTAGTCGATATAGTTGTAATACACATCAAAAAATTTGTATCAATGTTGGATAATACATGTTTTTAATACAAAATATAAGATAAAACAAAAATAAACAATAATTAAATGTATAACCTAATTAATTTTTCAAAAATAATATTAGAAGGTTGTACTAAATGGCTAAGTGAGCATTGGCTTGATTTTAGGATTCATTTTTAGTTTTAGTTTCATGAGCCTTAACTACTATTTCATAATTTTGTTGATGTGTACATATGAGTGATTCATGATAAAATTTAGGTCTAGGAAGATAATCCATATAAATGTTTCCTAATTAGTGATAAGATTCATGATAATGGCACCAACTTACATAAAACCAACAAGAATTGTGGAGATCATACCAATGTTTGCTAGGGCATGTAGGATCAAGACCTTGTGTGGAATTTCATCGAAGAAACTTTTGAATTTTGGCTAAGGAAAGTGGTTTGTGTACATCTACATTATGCAATTGAGAAAACATATAACTAAGATTATAATTATAATTATTTATAATTTTATGATTATGTTATGTCGTGTTGTTTGGAGTAATGACTTGAATAGTGTGTATGGAGTCATAAGTATCTATAACACCATCATTGGTTTCATGTATATTTTTATATTTCACAAACATATGAGTCATTTTTGGAGTGTAAGAAGGCTCAAATTAGCATATAATAATGTCTTGTCATTTATCTTGGTTTAGGGCTTCTTCCAAAGATTTTAGAGAAAGACTTTATGCACAATGTAGTAATTTGGAATGAAAAACATTAGTGAATAAGTGGAATATATTATCATTTGACACATGATTCTTGACTTTGTTAGACAAGGCTTTCCATCATTTAATGAAAAACTATACCATTTTGGATTCTAATTATTTATAGTTGATAAAGTGGGCTAAGTTATTTTCTAAAAGATCACTAGTTTGGAATTGTTGAACCAATGAATTAACTAAGTCTTCTAAACTAGTGATATAATGACATTTATATTGGTTATACCATTCTTAAGCATCACCTAAAATGGTTTTAACTAAGATTTTGATGTGATCAAATATATTAAGTTTAAACCAATGTTTATATAAATTTTGAAATGTTTTCAAATTAAAGATGGATCCATGGATCCATTATAAGTGATAGTGGGAACTATGACACTTATTCCAATGTTTAAAATTTGAGGAATAAGAGGCTCATTTTTTAAGTGTTTAATAGTTTTTTCAATAAGTCAGGGTTGTGATATAAGGTTATCATGTGCATATCTGGGGGTGGGGGTAGGGGCATTACAATTGTTTTCTCCCCATTGATTTTATTAAGGTTGGTTTTGAAGATGTAATGATTGGTTTTTTAGTTGCATCATTTGGTTAGAACTATTATTTCTAAAGGTATCCATTTGATTAAGATTTTTTTATATTAATTAAATAGTTTTAATGTTGTTTTGACTAATAGAAATAACATTAGATGCATTAGTATTATGTAAGTCATTAAGAGTTTGTGATACACTAATAACATGAGATGTAATATTGGTGTGAGAAGCACTAGTAGTATTATATGTATTAGTATTTATATGGAATTGGTTATTAGTGTGGGTGCTTTGAATATACCCTCAAAAAGTCACACCTATCATGTTTGTATAAATACTTGATATAAAGGTGAAAGAAAATATGGAGGATGATGTTATCCCAATTAGAGGGAGGTATGAGAGTGGGTAAAGGTGTGGTAGAATTCATAAAATTACTTTCCCAAAATCCTATAGAAAACCTAGGTGAAGGTGAAAATAATTTTCCTATATGATTTCCCATCATGAGGTAATAGATCATTGTAGGATCCTTACCTCTATGTTGAGTATTTTAATTGATGAAGAGGATCAATTCAACTATATATTTAATGTCACTTTCATATTTTACCATTTAAATAAATAAAGGATTAAGGGCCATGTAATAAGGAGGAGTACCATATTTGGTAGTTCTAGTGGTAATATAGATATTTATAAGATTTAGGTTGGTTATTGTAAAATGTGTTTTAATAAGGTTATTAGGATTAGTGAAACTCGTGATGTTAGTTTTATTTTAATCTATAACATCATCAAATATATGTTTCATGATGAAATAACTAATTTAAACACTTACTTAAGAAGTTAAAATATTTAGAGTTTAAAAAATCTAGAATATGATGAAGTCGATCTGGTAAACAAAGTTGGATAGAAAGAAATACATGATATTATATAGTAGACTCAGTCAAACTAATCAACTAAGTCCTGGAGGAAGGAGAAACATAATAGTCTATAATATATTGGGTTGCAATGGTTGACTAAGTTTTGTAGGAAGGATAAATAGAATAGTCTATAATATACTAGGTTGAGATATTCAACTAAGTTCTGTAAGAAGTGGAAAAAAAATAGTCTACACTAGACTGCATCGATTTGGTCAACTATGTTCTAGAATCCAAGAAAAGTTTTAATTTTTTTGAATATGGATGATCTAGATGTAATTATAAAAAAGATAACTAAAACATAGATGGAACTAGGTTGAGTTGGTTGATCTAGTTGTGACACATAACACAAACTTTGTATCAATGCTACCTAATAAAAGTTTGAAATATAACATAGAATAATAAACAACAAGCATCAATAATGAAATGTAAAAGTTAATTATTTTTCAAAATAGATCATAAAGTTGTACTAAATGTTTTTTTGAAAGTGTAAGCTTTAAAATATATTTTCTTGTCCATTGGATAGTCTTAACACAATATTTTAGATCACTAACTATGGAATAAGTATCATTCCCATAACCCACTAAACCTGGTTTCAAGGTTAAGTTTGAAGTATCTTATTATAACTAACCACTAATGGATATACCACATAGACAAATAGATGGTTGAATTTCTAAGGTTTAATAAAGAGGGAAATACTAAGTGTTTTTAAAATACCATGAGGTATCTAGAAACTAAAGCCCGTTTTTAGCTGTATACTATGGATATGAGTATTAGGGTAAGCCCCTCATGCCATGATATATGTAAAAAATAGATAAGTACCATAAAAAAAGTATTGAGTAACCATTTACAAAAAAATCTAAGTAGTTTTAAAATTGTAGATACACAATTTCTAGGGAAAACCAACCAAAGTGAAAAAAATAGTGAAAATAAAAGTTTTGAAAGCTAATTTACAATTATTTTATGATAGGAAGAAAGACATGCTAATATGTCATAGAATCAGTTGAGATAACCAACTATGTCTTAGAGAAAGGAAAAAAAATATATTTTAAGAGAATGGGCCATGCAATTTGATTAAGTTTTATAGGAAGGAGAAACAAAACAATTTGTAATAGATTGGGTTGAGCTAGTCGACTAAGTTTTATAGGAAAGATAAATTGAATAGTCTACAATAGACTAGGTCAAGCTAGTTGACTATCTTCTAAAATGTAGAAAAAATTTAAAATGGTATAAATTTAGATAATCTAGTTATAATTTTGACAAAAGAGAACTAAAACACATAGGTAAATAAGTCAAGCTAGTCGATATAGTTGTAATACACATCAAAAAATTTGTATCAATGTTGGATAATACATGTTTTTAATACAAAATATAAGATAAAACAAAAATAAACAATAATTAAATGTATAACCTAATTAATTTTTCAAAAATAATATTAGAAGGTTGTACTAAATGGCTAAGTGAGCATTGGCTTGATTTTAGGATTCATTTTTAGTTTTAGTTTCATGAGCCTTAACTACTATTTCATAATTTTGTTGATGTGTACATATGAGTGATTCATGATAAAATTTAGGTCTAGGAAGATAATCCATATAAATGTTTCCTAATTAGTGATAAGATTCATGATAATGGCACCAACTTACATAAAACCAACAAGAATTGTGGAGATCATACCAATGTTTGCTAGGGCATGTAGGATCAAGACCTTGTGTGGAATTTCATCGAAGAAACTTTTGAATTTTGGCTAAGGAAAGTGGTTTGTGTACATCTACATTATGCAATTGAGAAAACATATAACTAAGATTATAATTATAATTATTTATAATTTTATGATTATGTTATGTCGTGTTGTTTGGAGTAATGACTTGAATAGTGTGTATGGAGTCATAAGTATCTATAACACCATCATTGGTTTCATGTATATTTTTATATTTCACAAACATATGAGTCATTTTTGGAGTGTAAGAAGGCTCAAATTAGCATATAATAATGTCTTGTCATTTATCTTGGTTTAGGGCTTCTTCCAAAGATTTTAGAGAAAGACTTTATGCACAATGTAGTAATTTGGAATGAAAAACATTAGTGAATAAGTGGAATATATTATCATTTGACACATGATTCTTGACTTTGTTAGACAAGGCTTTCCATCATTTAATGAAAAACTATACCATTTTGGATTCTAATTATTTATAGTTGATAAAGTGGGCTAAGTTATTTTCTAAAAGATCACTAGTTTGGAATTGTTGAACCAATGAATTAACTAAGTCTTCTAAACTAGTGATATAATGACATTTATATTGGTTATACCATTCTTAAGCATCACCTAAAATGGTTTTAACTAAGATTTTGATGTGATCAAATATATTAAGTTTAAACCAATGTTTATATAAATTTTGAAATGTTTTCAAATTAAAGATGGATCCATGGATCCATTATAAGTGATAGTGGGAACTATGACACTTATTCCAATGTTTAAAATTTGAGGAATAAGAGGCTCATTTTTTAAGTGTTTAATAGTTTTTTCAATAAGTCAGGGTTGTGATATAAGGTTATCATGTGCATATCTGGGGGTGGGGGTAGGGGCATTACAATTGTTTTCTCCCCATTGATTTTATTAAGGTTGGTTTTGAAGATGTAATGATTGGTTTTTTAGTTGCATCATTTGGTTAGAACTATTATTTCTAAAGGTATCCATTTGATTAAGATTTTTTTATATTAATTAAATAGTTTTAATGTTGTTTTGACTAATAGAAATAACATTAGATGCATTAGTATTATGTAAGTCATTAAGAGTTTGTGATACACTAATAACATGAGATGTAATATTGGTGTGAGAAGCACTAGTAGTATTATATGTATTAGTATTTATATGGAATTGGTTATTAGTGTGGGTGCTTTGAATATACCCTCAAAAAGTCACACCTATCATGTTTGTATAAATACTTGATATAAAGGTGAAAGAAAATATGGAGGATGATGTTATCCCAATTAGAGGGAGGTATGAGAGTGGGTAAAGGTGTGGTAGAATTCATAAAATTACTTTCCCAAAATCCTATAGAAAACCTAGGTGAAGGTGAAAATAATTTTCCTATATGATTTCCCATCATGAGGTAATAGATCATTGTAGGATCCTTACCTCTATGTTGAGTATTTTAATTGATGAAGAGGATCAATTCAACTATATATTTAATGTCACTTTCATATTTTACCATTTAAATAAATAAAGGATTAAGGGCCATGTAATAAGGAGGAGTACCATATTTGGTAGTTCTAGTGGTAATATAGATATTTATAAGATTTAGGTTGGTTATTGTAAAATGTGTTTTAATAAGGTTATTAGGATTAGTGAAACTCGTGATGTTAGTTTTATTTTAATCTATAACATCATCAAATATATGTTTCATGATGAAATAACTAATTTAAACACTTACTTAAGAAGTTAAAATATTTAGAGTTTAAAAAATCTAGAATATGATGAAGTCGATCTGGTAAACAAAGTTGGATAGAAAGAAATACATGATATTATATAGTAGACTCAGTCAAACTAATCAACTAAGTCCTGGAGGAAGGAGAAACATAATAGTCTATAATATATTGGGTTGCAATGGTTGACTAAGTTTTGTAGGAAGGATAAATAGAATAGTCTATAATATACTAGGTTGAGATATTCAACTAAGTTCTGTAAGAAGTGGAAAAAAAATAGTCTACACTAGACTGCATCGATTTGGTCAACTATGTTCTAGAATCCAAGAAAAGTTTTAATTTTTTTGAATATGGATGATCTAGATGTAATTATAAAAAAGATAACTAAAACATAGATGGAACTAGGTTGAGTTGGTTGATCTAGTTGTGACACATAACACAAACTTTGTATCAATGCTACCTAATAAAAGTTTGAAATATAACATAGAATAATAAACAACAAGCATCAATAATGAAATGTAAAAGTTAATTATTTTTCAAAATAGATCATAAAGTTGTACTAAATGTTTTTTTGAAAGTGTAAGCTTTAAAATATATTTTCTTGTCCATTGGATAGTCTTAACACAATATTTTAGATCACTAACTATGGAATAAGTATCATTCCCATAACCCACTAAACCTGGTTTCAAGGTTAAGTTTGAAGTATCTTATTATAACTAACCACTAATGGATATACCACATAGACAAATAGATGGTTGAATTTCTAAGGTTTAATAAAGAGGGAAATACTAAGTGTTTTTAAAATACCATGAGGTATCTAGAAACTAAAGCCCGTTTTTAGCTGTATACTATGGATATGAGTATTAGGGTAAGCCCCTCATGCCATGATATATGTAAAAAATAGATAAGTACCATAAAAAAAGTATTGAGTAACCATTTACAAAAAAATCTAAGTAGTTTTAAAATTGTAGATACACAATTTCTAGGGAAAACCAACCAAAGTGAAAAAAATAGTGAAAATAAAAGTTTTGAAAGCTAATTTACAATTATTTTATGATAGGAAGAAAGACATGCTAATATGTCATAGAATCAGTTGAGATAACCAACTATGTCTTAGAGAAAGGAAAAAAAATATATTTTAAGAGAATGGGCCATGCAATTTGATTAAGTTTTATAGGAAGGAGAAACAAAACAATTTGTAATAGATTGGGTTGAGCTAGTCGACTAAGTTTTATAGGAAAGATAAATTGAATAGTCTACAATAGACTAGGTCAAGCTAGTTGACTATCTTCTAAAATGTAGAAAAAATTTAAAATGGTATAAATTTAGATAATCTAGTTATAATTTTGACAAAAGAGAACTAAAACACATAGGTAAATAAGTCAAGCTAGTCGATATAGTTGTAATACACATCAAAAAATTTGTATCAATGTTGGATAATACATGTTTTTAATACAAAATATAAGATAAAACAAAAATAAACAATAATTAAATGTATAACCTAATTAATTTTTCAAAAATAATATTAGAAGGTTGTACTAAATGGCTAAGTGAGCATTGGCTTGATTTTAGGATTCATTTTTAGTTTTAGTTTCATGAGCCTTAACTACTATTTCATAATTTTGTTGATGTGTACATATGAGTGATTCATGATAAAATTTAGGTCTAGGAAGATAATCCATATAAATGTTTCCTAATTAGTGATAAGATTCATGATAATGGCACCAACTTACATAAAACCAACAAGAATTGTGGAGATCATACCAATGTTTGCTAGGGCATGTAGGATCAAGACCTTGTGTGGAATTTCATCGAAGAAACTTTTGAATTTTGGCTAAGGAAAGTGGTTTGTGTACATCTACATTATGCAATTGAGAAAACATATAACTAAGATTATAATTATAATTATTTATAATTTTATGATTATGTTATGTCGTGTTGTTTGGAGTAATGACTTGAATAGTGTGTATGGAGTCATAAGTATCTATAACACCATCATTGGTTTCATGTATATTTTTATATTTCACAAACATATGAGTCATTTTTGGAGTGTAAGAAGGCTCAAATTAGCATATAATAATGTCTTGTCATTTATCTTGGTTTAGGGCTTCTTCCAAAGATTTTAGAGAAAGACTTTATGCACAATGTAGTAATTTGGAATGAAAAACATTAGTGAATAAGTGGAATATATTATCATTTGACACATGATTCTTGACTTTGTTAGACAAGGCTTTCCATCATTTAATGAAAAACTATACCATTTTGGATTCTAATTATTTATAGTTGATAAAGTGGGCTAAGTTATTTTCTAAAAGATCACTAGTTTGGAATTGTTGAACCAATGAATTAACTAAGTCTTCTAAACTAGTGATATAATGACATTTATATTGGTTATACCATTCTTAAGCATCACCTAAAATGGTTTTAACTAAGATTTTGATGTGATCAAATATATTAAGTTTAAACCAATGTTTATATAAATTTTGAAATGTTTTCAAATTAAAGATGGATCCATGGATCCATTATAAGTGATAGTGGGAACTATGACACTTATTCCAATGTTTAAAATTTGAGGAATAAGAGGCTCATTTTTTAAGTGTTTAATAGTTTTTTCAATAAGTCAGGGTTGTGATATAAGGTTATCATGTGCATATCTGGGGGTGGGGGTAGGGGCATTACAATTGTTTTCTCCCCATTGATTTTATTAAGGTTGGTTTTGAAGATGTAATGATTGGTTTTTTAGTTGCATCATTTGGTTAGAACTATTATTTCTAAAGGTATCCATTTGATTAAGATTTTTTTATATTAATTAAATAGTTTTAATGTTGTTTTGACTAATAGAAATAACATTAGATGCATTAGTATTATGTAAGTCATTAAGAGTTTGTGATACACTAATAACATGAGATGTAATATTGGTGTGAGAAGCACTAGTAGTATTATATGTATTAGTATTTATATGGAATTGGTTATTAGTGTGGGTGCTTTGAATATACCCTCAAAAAGTCACACCTATCATGTTTGTATAAATACTTGATATAAAGGTGAAAGAAAATATGGAGGATGATGTTATCCCAATTAGAGGGAGGTATGAGAGTGGGTAAAGGTGTGGTAGAATTCATAAAATTACTTTCCCAAAATCCTATAGAAAACCTAGGTGAAGGTGAAAATAATTTTCCTATATGATTTCCCATCATGAGGTAATAGATCATTGTAGGATCCTTACCTCTATGTTGAGTATTTTAATTGATGAAGAGGATCAATTCAACTATATATTTAATGTCACTTTCATATTTTACCATTTAAATAAATAAAGGATTAAGGTCCATGTAATAAGGAGGAGTACCATATTTGGTAGTTCTAGTGGTAATATAGATATTTATAAGATTTAGGTTGGTTATTGTAAAATGTGTTTTAATAAGGTTATTAGGATTAGTGAAACTCGTGATGTTAGTTTTATTTTAATCTATAACATCATCAAATATATGTTTCATGATGAAATAACTAATTTAAACACTTACTTAAGAAGTTAAAATATTTAGAGTTTAAAAAATCTAGAATATGATGAAGTCGATCTGGTAAACAAAGTTGGATAGAAAGAAATACATGATATTATATAGTAGACTCAGTCAAACTAATCAACTAAGTCCTGGAGGAAGGAGAAACATAATAGTCTATAATATATTGGGTTGCAATGGTTGACTAAGTTTTGTAGGAAGGATAAATAGAATAGTCTATAATATACTAGGTTGAGATATTCAACTAAGTTCTGTAAGAAGTGGAAAAAAAATAGTCTACACTAGACTGCATCGATTTGGTCAACTATGTTCTAGAATCCAAGAAAAGTTTTAATTTTTTTGAATATGGATGATCTAGATGTAATTATAAAAAAGATAACTAAAACATAGATGGAACTAGGTTGAGTTGGTTGATCTAGTTGTGACACATAACACAAACTTTGTATCAATGCTACCTAATAAAAGTTTGAAATATAACATAGAATAATAAACAACAAGCATCAATAATGAAATGTAAAAGTTAATTATTTTTCAAAATAGATCATAAAGTTGTACTAAATGTTTTTTTTGAAAGTGTAAGCTTTAAAATATATTTTCTTGTCCATTGGATAGTCTTAACACAATATTTTAGATCACTAACTATGGAATAAGTATCATTCCCATAACCCACTAAACCTGGTTTCAAGGTTAAGTTTGAAGTATCTTATTATAACTAACCACTAATGGATATACCACATAGACAAATAGATGGTTGAATTTCTAAGGTTTAATAAAGAGGGAAATACTAAGTGTTTTTAAAATACCATGAGGTATCTAGAAACTAAAGCCCGTTTTTAGCTGTATACTATGGATATGAGTATTAGGGTAAGCCCCTCATGCCATGATATATGTAAAAAATAGATAAGTACCATAAAAAAAGTATTGAGTAACCATTTACAAAAAAATCTAAGTAGTTTTAAAATTGTAGATACACAATTTCTAGGGAAAACCAACCAAAGTGAAAAAAATAGTGAAAATAAAAGTTTTGAAAGCTAATTTACAATTATTTTATGATAGGAAGAAAGACATGCTAATATGTCATAGAATCAGTTGAGATAACCAACTATGTCTTAGAGAAAGGAAAAAAAATATATTTTAAGAGAATGGGCCATGCAATTTGATTAAGTTTTATAGGAAGGAGAAACAAAACAATTTGTAATAGATTGGGTTGAGCTAGTCGACTAAGTTTTATAGGAAAGATAAATAGAATAGTCTACAATAGACTAGGTCAAGCTAGTTGACTATCTTCTAAAATGTAGAAAAAATTTAAAATGGTATAAATTTAGATAATCTAGTTATAATTTTGACAAAAGAGAACTAAAACACATAGGTAAATAAGTCAAGCTAGTCGATATAGTTGTAATACACATCAAAAAATTTGTATCAATGTTGGATAATACATGTTTTTAATACAAAATATAAGATAAAACAAAAATAAACAATAATTAAATGTATAACCTAATTAATTTTTCAAAAATAATATTAGAAGGTTGTACTAAATGGCTAAGTGAGCATTGGCTTGATTTTAGGATTCATTTTTAGTTTTAGTTTCATGAGCCTTAACTACTATTTCATAATTTTGTTGATGTGTACATATGAGTGATTCATGATAAAATTTAGGTCTAGGAAGATAATCCATATAAATGTTTCCTAATTAGTGATAAGATTCATGATAATGGCACCAACTTACATAAAACCAACAAGAATTGTGGAGATCATACCAATGTTTGCTAGGGCATGTAGGATCAAGACCTTGTGTGGAATTTCATCGAAGAAACTTTTGAATTTTGGCTAAGGAAAGTGGTTTGTGTACATCTACATTATGCAATTGAGAAAACATATAACTAAGATTATAATTATAATTATTTATAATTTTATGATTATGTTATGTCGTGTTGTTTGGAGTAATGACTTGAATAGTGTGTATGGAGTCATAAGTATCTATAACACCATCATTGGTTTCATGTATATTTTTATATTTCACAAACATATGAGTCATTTTTGGAGTGTAAGAAGGCTCAAATTAGCATATAATAATGTCTTGTCATTTATCTTGGTTTAGGGCTTCTTCCAAAGATTTTAGAGAAAGACTTTATGCACAATGTAGTAATTTGGAATGAAAAACATTAGTGAATAAGTGGAATATATTATCATTTGACACATGATTCTTGACTTTGTTAGACAAGGCTTTCCATCATTTAATGAAAAACTATACCATTTTGGATTCTAATTATTTATAGTTGATAAAGTGGGCTAAGTTATTTTCTAAAAGATCACTAGTTTGGAATTGTTGAACCAATGAATTAACTAAGTCTTCTAAACTAGTGATATAATGACATTTATATTGGTTATACCATTCTTAAGCATCACCTAAAATGGTTTTAACTAAGATTTTGATGTGATCAAATATATTAAGTTTAAACCAATGTTTATATAAATTTTGAAATGTTTTCAAATTAAAGATGGATCCATGGATCCATTATAAGTGATAGTGGGAACTATGACACTTATTCCAATGTTTAAAATTTGAGGAATAAGAGGCTCATTTTTTAAGTGTTTAATAGTTTTTTCAATAAGTCAGGGTTGTGATATAAGGTTATCATGTGCATATCTGGGGGTGGGGGTAGGGGCATTACAATTGTTTTCTCCCCATTGATTTTATTAAGGTTGGTTTTGAAGATGTAATGATTGGTTTTTTAGTTGCATCATTTGGTTAGAACTATTATTTCTAAAGGTATCCATTTGATTAAGATTTTTTTATATTAATTAAATAGTTTTAATGTTGTTTTGACTAATAGAAATAACATTAGATGCATTAGTATTATGTAAGTCATTAAGAGTTTGTGATACACTAATAACATGAGATGTAATATTGGTGTGAGAAGCACTAGTAGTATTATATGTATTAGTATTTATATGGAATTGGTTATTAGTGTGGGTGCTTTGAATATACCCTCAAAAAGTCACACCTATCATGTTTGTATAAATACTTGATATAAAGGTGAAAGAAAATATGGAGGATGATGTTATCCCAATTAGAGGGAGGTATGAGAGTGGGTAAAGGTGTGGTAGAATTCATAAAATTACTTTCCCAAAATCCTATAGAAAACCTAGGTGAAGGTGAAAATAATTTTCCTATATGATTTCCCATCATGAGGTAATAGATCATTGTAGGATCCTTACCTCTATGTTGAGTATTTTAATTGATGAAGAGGATCAATTCAACTATATATTTAATGTCACTTTCATATTTTACCATTTAAATAAATAAAGGATTAAGGGCCATGTAATAAGGAGGAGTACCATATTTGGTAGTTCTAGTGGTAATATAGATATTTATAAGATTTAGGTTGGTTATTGTAAAATGTGTTTTAATAAGGTTATTAGGATTAGTGAAACTCGTGATGTTAGTTTTATTTTAATCTATAACATCATCAAATATATGTTTCATGATGAAATAACTAATTTAAACACTTACTTAAGAAGTTAAAATATTTAGAGTTTAAAAAATCTAGAATATGATGAAGTCGATCTGGTAAACAAAGTTGGATAGAAAGAAATACATGATATTATATAGTAGACTCAGTCAAACTAATCAACTAAGTCCTGGAGGAAGGAGAAACATAATAGTCTATAATATATTGGGTTGCAATGGTTGACTAAGTTTTGTAGGAAGGATAAATAGAATAGTCTATAATATACTAGGTTGAGATATTCAACTAAGTTCTGTAAGAAGTGGAAAAAAAATAGTCTACACTAGACTGCATCGATTTGGTCAACTATGTTCTAGAATCCAAGAAAAGTTTTAATTTTTTTGAATATGGATGATCTAGATGTAATTATAAAAAAGATAACTAAAACATAGATGGAACTAGGTTGAGTTGGTTGATCTAGTTGTGACACATAACACAAACTTTGTATCAATGCTACCTAATAAAAGTTTGAAATATAACATAGAATAATAAACAACAAGCATCAATAATGAAATGTAAAAGTTAATTATTTTTCAAAATAGATCATAAAGTTGTACTAAATGTTTTTTTTGAAAGTGTAAGCTTTAAAATATATTTTCTTGTCCATTGGATAGTCTTAACACAATATTTTAGATCACTAACTATGGAATAAGTATCATTCCCATAACCCACTAAACCTGGTTTCAAGGTTAAGTTTGAAGTATCTTATTATAACTAACCACTAATGGATATACCACATAGACAAATAGATGGTTGAATTTCTAAGGTTTAATAAAGAGGGAAATACTAAGTGTTTTTAAAATACCATGAGGTATCTAGAAACTAAAGCCCGTTTTTAGCTGTATACTATGGATATGAGTATTAGGGTAAGCCCCTCATGCCATGATATATGTAAAAAATAGATAAGTACCATAAAAAAAGTATTGAGTAACCATTTACAAAAAAATCTAAGTAGTTTTAAAATTGTAGATACACAATTTCTAGGGAAAACCAACCAAAGTGAAAAAAATAGTGAAAATAAAAGTTTTGAAAGCTAATTTACAATTATTTTATGATAGGAAGAAAGACATGCTAATATGTCATAGAATCAGTTGAGATAACCAACTATGTCTTAGAGAAAGGAAAAAAAATATATTTTAAGAGAATGGGCCATGCAATTTGATTAAGTTTTATAGGAAGGAGAAACAAAACAATTTGTAATAGATTGGGTTGAGCTAGTCGACTAAGTTTTATAGGAAAGATAAATAGAATAGTCTACAATAGACTAGGTCAAGCTAGTTGACTATCTTCTAAAATGTAGAAAAAATTTAAAATGGTATAAATTTAGATAATCTAGTTATAATTTTGACAAAAGAGAACTAAAACACATAGGTAAATAAGTCAAGCTAGTCGATATAGTTGTAATACACATCAAAAAATTTGTATCAATGTTGGATAATACATGTTTTTAATACAAAATATAAGATAAAACAAAAATAAACAATAATTAAATGTATAACCTAATTAATTTTTCAAAAATAATATTAGAAGGTTGTACTAAATGGCTAAGTGAGCATTGGCTTGATTTTAGGATTCATTTTTAGTTTTAGTTTCATGAGCCTTAACTACTATTTCATAATTTTGTTGATGTGTACATATGAGTGATTCATGATAAAATTTAGGTCTAGGAAGATAATCCATATAAATGTTTCCTAATTAGTGATAAGATTCATGATAATGGCACCAACTTACATAAAACCAACAAGAATTGTGGAGATCATACCAATGTTTGCTAGGGCATGTAGGATCAAGACCTTGTGTGGAATTTCATCGAAGAAACTTTTGAATTTTGGCTAAGGAAAGTGGTTTGTGTACATCTACATTATGCAATTGAGAAAACATATAACTAAGATTATAATTATAATTATTTATAATTTTATGATTATGTTATGTCGTGTTGTTTGGAGTAATGACTTGAATAGTGTGTATGGAGTCATAAGTATCTATAACACCATCATTGGTTTCATGTATATTTTTATATTTCACAAACATATGAGTCATTTTTGGAGTGTAAGAAGGCTCAAATTAGCATATAATAATGTCTTGTCATTTATCTTGGTTTAGGGCTTCTTCCAAAGATTTTAGAGAAAGACTTTATGCACAATGTAGTAATTTGGAATGAAAAACATTAGTGAATAAGTGGAATATATTATCATTTGACACATGATTCTTGACTTTGTTAGACAAGGCTTTCCATCATTTAATGAAAAACTATACCATTTTGGATTCTAATTATTTATAGTTGATAAAGTGGGCTAAGTTATTTTCTAAAAGATCACTAGTTTGGAATTGTTGAACCAATGAATTAACTAAGTCTTCTAAACTAGTGATATAATGACATTTATATTGGTTATACCATTCTTAAGCATCACCTAAAATGGTTTTAACTAAGATTTTGATGTGATCAAATATATTAAGTTTAAACCAATGTTTATATAAATTTTGAAATGTTTTCAAATTAAAGATGGATCCATGGATCCATTATAAGTGATAGTGGGAACTATGACACTTATTCCAATGTTTAAAATTTGAGGAATAAGAGGCTCATTTTTTAAGTGTTTAATAGTTTTTTCAATAAGTCAGGGTTGTGATATAAGGTTATCATGTGCATATCTGGGGGTGGGGGTAGGGGCATTACAATTGTTTTCTCCCCATTGATTTTATTAAGGTTGGTTTTGAAGATGTAATGATTGGTTTTTTAGTTGCATCATTTGGTTAGAACTATTATTTCTAAAGGTATCCATTTGATTAAGATTTTTTTATATTAATTAAATAGTTTTAATGTTGTTTTGACTAATAGAAATAACATTAGATGCATTAGTATTATGTAAGTCATTAAGAGTTTGTGATACACTAATAACATGAGATGTAATATTGGTGTGAGAAGCACTAGTAGTATTATATGTATTAGTATTTATATGGAATTGGTTATTAGTGTGGGTGCTTTGAATATACCCTCAAAAAGTCACACCTATCATGTTTGTATAAATACTTGATATAAAGGTGAAAGAAAATATGGAGGATGATGTTATCCCAATTAGAGGGAGGTATGAGAGTGGGTAAAGGTGTGGTAGAATTCATAAAATTACTTTCCCAAAATCCTATAGAAAACCTAGGTGAAGGTGAAAATAATTTTCCTATATGATTTCCCATCATGAGGTAATAGATCATTGTAGGATCCTTACCTCTATGTTGAGTATTTTAATTGATGAAGAGGATCAATTCAACTATATATTTAATGTCACTTTCATATTTTACCATTTAAATAAATAAAGGATTAAGGGCCATGTAATAAGGAGGAGTACCATATTTGGTAGTTCTAGTGGTAATATAGATATTTATAAGATTTAGGTTGGTTATTGTAAAATGTGTTTTAATAAGGTTATTAGGATTAGTGAAACTCGTGATGTTAGTTTTATTTTAATCTATAACATCATCAAATATATGTTTCATGATGAAATAACTAATTTAAACACTTACTTAAGAAGTTAAAATATTTAGAGTTTAAAAAATCTAGAATATGATGAAGTCGATCTGGTAAACAAAGTTGGATAGAAAGAAATACATGATATTATATAGTAGACTCAGTCAAACTAATCAACTAAGTCCTGGAGGAAGGAGAAACATAATAGTCTATAATATATTGGGTTGCAATGGTTGACTAAGTTTTGTAGGAAGGATAAATAGAATAGTCTATAATATACTAGGTTGAGATATTCAACTAAGTTCTGTAAGAAGTGGAAAAAAAATAGTCTACACTAGACTGCATCGATTTGGTCAACTATGTTCTAGAATCCAAGAAAAGTTTTAATTTTTTTGAATATGGATGATCTAGATGTAATTATAAAAAAGATAACTAAAACATAGATGGAACTAGGTTGAGTTGGTTGATCTAGTTGTGACACATAACACAAACTTTGTATCAATGCTACCTAATAAAAGTTTGAAATATAACATAGAATAATAAACAACAAGCATCAATAATGAAATGTAAAAGTTAATTATTTTTCAAAATAGATCATAAAGTTGTACTAAATGTTTTTTTTGAAAGTGTAAGCTTTAAAATATATTTTCTTGTCCATTGGATAGTCTTAACACAATATTTTAGATCACTAACTATGGAATAAGTATCATTCCCATAACCCACTAAACCTGGTTTCAAGGTTAAGTTTGAAGTATCTTATTATAACTAACCACTAATGGATATACCACATAGACAAATAGATGGTTGAATTTCTAAGGTTTAATAAAGAGGGAAATACTAAGTGTTTTTAAAATACCATGAGGTATCTAGAAACTAAAGCCCGTTTTTAGCTGTATACTATGGATATGAGTATTAGGGTAAGCCCCTCATGCCATGATATATGTAAAAAATAGATAAGTACCATAAAAAAAGTATTGAGTAACCATTTACAAAAAAATCTAAGTAGTTTTAAAATTGTAGATACACAATTTCTAGGGAAAACCAACCAAAGTGAAAAAAATAGTGAAAATAAAAGTTTTGAAAGCTAATTTACAATTATTTTATGATAGGAAGAAAGACATGCTAATATGTCATAGAATCAGTTGAGATAACCAACTATGTCTTAGAGAAAGGAAAAAAAATATATTTTAAGAGAATGGGCCATGCAATTTGATTAAGTTTTATAGGAAGGAGAAACAAAACAATTTGTAATAGATTGGGTTGAGCTAGTCGACTAAGTTTTATAGGAAAGATAAATAGAATAGTCTACAATAGACTAGGTCAAGCTAGTTGACTATCTTCTAAAATGTAGAAAAAATTTAAAATGGTATAAATTTAGATAATCTAGTTATAATTTTGACAAAA
The DNA here is from genome assembly GCA_037957365.1 of Torreya grandis. Classification (NCBI taxonomy): domain Eukaryota; kingdom Viridiplantae; phylum Streptophyta; class Pinopsida; order Cupressales; family Taxaceae; genus Torreya; species Torreya grandis. The sequence goes on from JARHVA010001162.1 coordinate 34,356, forward strand.
GAGAACTAAAACACATAGGTAAATAAGTCAAGCTAGTCGATATAGTTGTAATACACATCAAAAAATTTGTATCAATGTTGGATAATACATGTTTTTAATACAAAATATAAGATAAAACAAAAATAAACAATAATTAAATGTATAACCTAATTAATTTTTCAAAAATAATATTAGAAGGTTGTACTAAATGGCTAAGTGAGCATTGGCTTGATTTTAGGATTCATTTTTAGTTTTAGTTTCATGAGCCTTAACTACTATTTCATAATTTTGTTGATGTGTACATATGAGTGATTCATGATAAAATTTAGGTCTAGGAAGATAATCCATATAAATGTTTCCTAATTAGTGATAAGATTCATGATAATGGCACCAACTTACATAAAACCAACAAGAATTGTGGAGATCATACCAATGTTTGCTAGGGCATGTAGGATCAAGACCTTGTGTGGAATTTCATCGAAGAAACTTTTGAATTTTGGCTAAGGAAAGTGGTTTGTGTACATCTACATTATGCAATTGAGAAAACATATAACTAAGATTATAATTATAATTATTTATAATTTTATGATTATGTTATGTCGTGTTGTTTGGAGTAATGACTTGAATAGTGTGTATGGAGTCATAAGTATCTATAACACCATCATTGGTTTCATGTATATTTTTATATTTCACAAACATATGAGTCATTTTTGGAGTGTAAGAAGGCTCAAATTAGCATATAATAATGTCTTGTCATTTATCTTGGTTTAGGGCTTCTTCCAAAGATTTTAGAGAAAGACTTTATGCACAATGTAGTAATTTGGAATGAAAAACATTAGTGAATAAGTGGAATATATTATCATTTGACACATGATTCTTGACTTTGTTAGACAAGGCTTTCCATCATTTAATGAAAAACTATACCATTTTGGATTCTAATTATTTATAGTTGATAAAGTGGGCTAAGTTATTTTCTAAAAGATCACTAGTTTGGAATTGTTGAACCAATGAATTAACTAAGTCTTCTAAACTAGTGATATAATGACATTTATATTGGTTATACCATTCTTAAGCATCACCTAAAATGGTTTTAACTAAGATTTTGATGTGATCAAATATATTAAGTTTAAACCAATGTTTATATAAATTTTGAAATGTTTTCAAATTAAAGATGGATCCATGGATCCATTATAAGTGATAGTGGGAACTATGACACTTATTCCAATGTTTAAAATTTGAGGAATAAGAGGCTCATTTTTTAAGTGTTTAATAGTTTTTTCAATAAGTCAGGGTTGTGATATAAGGTTATCATGTGCATATCTGGGGGTGGGGGTAGGGGCATTACAATTGTTTTCTCCCCATTGATTTTATTAAGGTTGGTTTTGAAGATGTAATGATTGGTTTTTTAGTTGCATCATTTGGTTAGAACTATTATTTCTAAAGGTATCCATTTGATTAAGATTTTTTTATATTAATTAAATAGTTTTAATGTTGTTTTGACTAATAGAAATAACATTAGATGCATTAGTATTATGTAAGTCATTAAGAGTTTGTGATACACTAATAACATGAGATGTAATATTGGTGTGAGAAGCACTAGTAGTATTATATGTATTAGTATTTATATGGAATTGGTTATTAGTGTGGGTGCTTTGAATATACCCTCAAAAAGTCACACCTATCATGTTTGTATAAATACTTGATATAAAGGTGAAAGAAAATATGGAGGATGATGTTATCCCAATTAGAGGGAGGTATGAGAGTGGGTAAAGGTGTGGTAGAATTCATAAAATTACTTTCCCAAAATCCTATAGAAAACCTAGGTGAAGGTGAAAATAATTTTCCTATATGATTTCCCATCATGAGGTAATAGATCATTGTAGGATCCTTACCTCTATGTTGAGTATTTTAATTGATGAAGAGGATCAATTCAACTATATATTTAATGTCACTTTCATATTTTACCATTTAAATAAATAAAGGATTAAGGTCCATGTAATAAGGAGGAGTACCATATTTGGTAGTTCTAGTGGTAATATAGATATTTATAAGATTTAGGTTGGTTATTGTAAAATGTGTTTTAATAAGGTTATTAGGATTAGTGAAACTCGTGATGTTAGTTTTATTTTAATCTATAACATCATCAAATATATGTTTCATGATGAAATAACTAATTTAAACACTTACTTAAGAAGTTAAAATATTTAGAATTTAAAAAATCTAGAATATGATGAAGTCGATCTGGTAAACAAAGTTGGATAGAAAGAAATACATGATATTATATAGTAGACTCAGTCAAACTAATCAACTAAGTCCTGGAGGAAGGAGAAACATAATAGTCTATAATATATTGGGTTGCAATGGTTGACTAAGTTTTGTAGGAAGGATAAATAGAATAGTCTATAATATACTAGGTTGAGATATTCAACTAAGTTCTGTAAGAAGTGGAAAAAAAATAGTCTACACTAGACTGCATCGATTTGGTCAACTATGTTCTAGAATCCAAGAAAAGTTTTAATTTTTTTGAATATGGATGATCTAGATGTAATTATAAAAAAGATAACTAAAACATAGATGGAACTAGGTTGAGTTGGTTGATCTAGTTGTGACACATAACACAAACTTTGTATCAATGCTACCTAATAAAAGTTTGAAATATAACATAGAATAATAAACAACAAGCATCAATAATGAAATGTAAAAGTTAATTATTTTTCAAAATAGATCATAAAGTTGTACTAAATGTTTTTTTTGAAAGTGTAAGCTTTAAAATATATTTTCTTGTCCATTGGATAGTCTTAACACAATATTTTAGATCACTAACTATGGAATAAGTATCATTCCCATAACCCACTAAACCTGGTTTCAAGGTTAAGTTTGAAGTATCTTATTATAACTAACCACTAATGGATATACCACATAGACAAATAGATGGTTGAATTTCTAAGGTTTAATAAAGAGGGAAATACTAAGTGTTTTTAAAATACCATGAGGTATCTAGAAACTAAAGCCCGTTTTTAGCTGTATACTATGGATATGAGTATTAGGGTAAGCCCCTCATGCCATGATATATGTAAAAAATAGATAAGTACCATAAAAAAAGTATTGAGTAACCATTTACAAAAAAATCTAAGTAGTTTTAAAATTGTAGATACACAATTTCTAGGGAAAACCAACCAAAGTGAAAAAAATAGTGAAAATAAAAGTTTTGAAAGCTAATTTACAATTATTTTATGATAGGAAGAAAGACATGCTAATATGTCATAGAATCAGTTGAGATAACCAACTATGTCTTAGAGAAAGGAAAAAAAATATATTTTAAGAGAATGGGCCATGCAATTTGATTAAGTTTTATAGGAAGGAGAAACAAAACAATTTGTAATAGATTGGGTTGAGCTAGTCGACTAAGTTTTATAGGAAAGATAAATAGAATAGTCTACAATAGACTAGGTCAAGCTAGTTGACTATCTTCTAAAATGTAGAAAAAATTTAAAATGGTATAAATTTAGATAATCTAGTTATAATTTTGACAAAAGAGAACTAAAACACATAGGTAAATAAGTCAAGCTAGTCGATATAGTTGTAATACACATCAAAAAATTTGTATCAATGTTGGATAATACATGTTTTTAATACAAAATATAAGATAAAACAAAAATAAACAATAATTAAATGTATAACCTAATTAATTTTTCAAAAATAATATTAGAAGGTTGTACTAAATGGCTAAGTGAGCATTGGCTTGATTTTAGGATTCATTTTTAGTTTTAGTTTCATGAGCCTTAACTACTATTTCATAATTTTGTTGATGTGTACATATGAGTGATTCATGATAAAATTTAGGTCTAGGAAGATAATCCATATAAATGTTTCCTAATTAGTGATAAGATTCATGATAATGGCACCAACTTACATAAAACCAACAAGAATTGTGGAGATCATACCAATGTTTGCTAGGGCATGTAGGATCAAGACCTTGTGTGGAATTTCATCGAAGAAACTTTTGAATTTTGGCTAAGGAAAGTGGTTTGTGTACATCTACATTATGCAATTGAGAAAACATATAACTAAGATTATAATTATAATTATTTATAATTTTATGATTATGTTATGTCGTGTTGTTTGGAGTAATGACTTGAATAGTGTGTATGGAGTCATAAGTATCTATAACACCATCATTGGTTTCATGTATATTTTTATATTTCACAAACATATGAGTCATTTTTGGAGTGTAAGAAGGCTCAAATTAGCATATAATAATGTCTTGTCATTTATCTTGGTTTAGGGCTTCTTCCAAAGATTTTAGAGAAAGACTTTATGCACAATGTAGTAATTTGGAATGAAAAACATTAGTGAATAAGTGGAATATATTATCATTTGACACATGATTCTTGACTTTGTTAGACAAGGCTTTCCATCATTTAATGAAAAACTATACCATTTTGGATTCTAATTATTTATAGTTGATAAAGTGGGCTAAGTTATTTTCTAAAAGATCACTAGTTTGGAATTGTTGAACCAATGAATTAACTAAGTCTTCTAAACTAGTGATATAATGACATTTATATTGGTTATACCATTCTTAAGCATCACCTAAAATGGTTTTAACTAAGATTTTGATGTGATCAAATATATTAAGTTTAAACCAATGTTTCTATAAATTTTGAAATGTTTTCAAATTAAAGATGGATCCATGGATCCATTATAAGTGATAGTGGGAACTATGACACTTATTCCAATGTTTAAAATTTGAGGAATAAGAGGCTCATTTTTTAAGTGTTTAATAGTTTTTTCAATAAGTCAGGGTTGTGATATAAGGTTATCATGTGCATATCTGGGGGTGGGGGTAGGGGCATTACAATTGTTTTCTCCCCATTGATTTTATTAAGGTTGGTTTTGAAGATGTAATGATTGGTTTTTTAGTTGCATCATTTGGTTAGAACTATTATTTCTAAAGGTATCCATTTGATTAAGATTTTTTTATATTAATTAAATAGTTTTAATGTTGTTTTGACTAATAGAAATAACATTAGATGCATTAGTATTATGTAAGTCATTAAGAGTTTGTGATACACTAATAACATGAGATGTAATATTGGTGTGAGAAGCACTAGTAGTATTATATGTATTAGTATTTATATGGAATTGGTTATTAGTGTGGGTGCTTTGAATATACCCTCAAAAAGTCACACCTATCATGTTTGTATAAATACTTGATATAAAGGTGAAAGAAAATATGGAGGATGATGTTATCCCAATTAGAGGGAGGTATGAGAGTGGGTAAAGGTGTGGTAGAATTCATAAAATTACTTTCCCAAAATCCTATAGAAAACCTAGGTGAAGGTGAAAATAATTTTCCTATATGATTTCCCATCATGAGGTAATAGATCATTGTAGGATCCTTACCTCTATGTTGAGTATTTTAATTGATGAAGAGGATCAATTCAACTATATATTTAATGTCACTTTCATATTTTACCATTTAAATAAATAAAGGATTAAGGGCCATGTAATAAGGAGGAGTACCATATTTGGTAGTTCTAGTGGTAATATAGATATTTATAAGATTTAGGTTGGTTATTGTAAAATGTGTTTTAATAAGGTTATTAGGATTAGTGAAACTCGTGATGTTAGTTTTATTTTAATCTATAACATCATCAAATATATGTTTCATGATGAAATAACTAATTTAAACACTTACTTAAGAAGTTAAAATATTTAGAATTTAAAAAATCTAGAATATGATGAAGTCGATCTGGTAAACAAAGTTGGATAGAAAGAAATACATGATATTATATAGTAGACTCAGTCAAACTAATCAACTAAGTCCTGGAGGAAGGAGAAACATAATAGTCTATAATATATTGGGTTGCAATGGTTGACTAAGTTTTGTAGGAAGGATAAATAGAATAGTCTATAATATACTAGGTTGAGATATTCAACTAAGTTCTGTAAGAAGTGGAAAAAAAATAGTCTACACTAGACTGCATCGATTTGGTCAACTATGTTCTAGAATCCAAGAAAAGTTTTAATTTTTTTGAATATGGATGATCTAGATGTAATTATAAAAAAGATAACTAAAACATAGATGGAACTAGGTTGAGTTGGTTGATCTAGTTGTGACACATAACACAAACTTTGTATCAATGCTACCTAATAAAAGTTTGAAATATAACATAGAATAATAAACAACAAGCATCAATAATGAAATGTAAAAGTTAATTATTTTTCAAAATAGATCATAAAGTTGTACTAAATGTTTTTTTTGAAAGTGTAAGCTTTAAAATATATTTTCTTGTCCATTGGATAGTCTTAACACAATATTTTAGATCACTAACTATGGAATAAGTATCATTCCCATAACCCACTAAACCTGGTTTCAAGGTTAAGTTTGAAGTATCTTATTATAACTAACCACTAATGGATATACCACATAGACAAATAGATGGTTGAATTTCTAAGGTTTAATAAAGAGGGAAATACTAAGTGTTTTTAAAATACCATGAGGTATCTAGAAACTAAAGCCCGTTTTTAGCTGTATACTATGGATATGAGTATTAGGGTAAGCCCCTCATGCCATGATATATGTAAAAAATAGATAAGTACCATAAAAAAAGTATTGAGTAACCATTTACAAAAAAATCTAAGTAGTTTTAAAATTGTAGATACACAATTTCTAGGGAAAACCAACCAAAGTGAAAAAAATAGTGAAAATAAAAGTTTTGAAAGCTAATTTACAATTATTTTATGATAGGAAGAAAGACATGCTAATATGTCATAGAATCAGTTGAGATAACCAACTATGTCTTAGAGAAAGGAAAAAAAATATATTTTAAGAGAATGGGCCATGCAATTTGATTAAGTTTTATAGGAAGGAGAAACAAAACAATTTGTAATAGATTGGGTTGAGCTAGTCGACTAAGTTTTATAGGAAAGATAAATAGAATAGTCTACAATAGACTAGGTCAAGCTAGTTGACTATCTTCTAAAATGTAGAAAAAATTTAAAATGGTATAAATTTAGATAATCTAGTTATAATTTTGACAAAAGAGAACTAAAACACATAGGTAAATAAGTCAAGCTAGTCGATATAGTTGTAATACACATCAAAAAATTTGTATCAATGTTGGATAATACATGTTTTTAATACAAAATATAAGATAAAACAAAAATAAACAATAATTAAATGTATAACCTAATTAATTTTTCAAAAATAATATTAGAAGGTTGTACTAAATGGCTAAGTGAGCATTGGCTTGATTTTAGGATTCATTTTTAGTTTTAGTTTCATGAGCCTTAACTACTATTTCATAATTTTGTTGATGTGTACATATGAGTGATTCATGATAAAATTTAGGTCTAGGAAGATAATCCATATAAATGTTTCCTAATTAGTGATAAGATTCATGATAATGGCACCAACTTACATAAAACCAACAAGAATTGTGGAGATCATACCAATGTTTGCTAGGGCATGTAGGATCAAGACCTTGTGTGGAATTTCATCGAAGAAACTTTTGAATTTTGGCTAAGGAAAGTGGTTTGTGTACATCTACATTATGCAATTGAGAAAACATATAACTAAGATTATAATTATAATTATTTATAATTTTATGATTATGTTATGTCGTGTTGTTTGGAGTAATGACTTGAATAGTGTGTATGGAGTCATAAGTATCTATAACACCATCATTGGTTTCATGTATATTTTTATATTTCACAAACATATGAGTCATTTTTGGAGTGTAAGAAGGCTCAAATTAGCATATAATAATGTCTTGTCATTTATCTTGGTTTAGGGCTTCTTCCAAAGATTTTAGAGAAAGACTTTATGCACAATGTAGTAATTTGGAATGAAAAACATTAGTGAATAAGTGGAATATATTATCATTTGACACATGATTCTTGACTTTGTTAGACAAGGCTTTCCATCATTTAATGAAAAACTATACCATTTTGGATTCTAATTATTTATAGTTGATAAAGTGGGCTAAGTTATTTTCTAAAAGATCACTAGTTTGGAATTGTTGAACCAATGAATTAACTAAGTCTTCTAAACTAGTGATATAATGACATTTATATTGGTTATACCATTCTTAAGCATCACCTAAAATGGTTTTAACTAAGATTTTGATGTGATCAAATATATTAAGTTTAAACCAATGTTTATATAAATTTTGAAATGTTTTCAAATTAAAGATGGATCCATGGATCCATTATAAGTGATAGTGGGAACTATGACACTTATTCCAATGTTTAAAATTTGAGGAATAAGAGGCTCATTTTTTAAGTGTTTAATAGTTTTTTCAATAAGTCAGGGTTGTGATATAAGGTTATCATGTGCATATCTGGGGGTGGGGGTAGGGGCATTACAATTGTTTTCTCCCCATTGATTTTATTAAGGTTGGTTTTGAAGATGTAATGATTGGTTTTTTAGTTGCATCATTTGGTTAGAACTATTATTTCTAAAGGTATCCATTTGATTAAGATTTTTTTATATTAATTAAATAGTTTTAATGTTGTTTTGACTAATAGAAATAACATTAGATGCATTAGTATTATGTAAGTCATTAAGAGTTTGTGATACACTAATAACATGAGATGTAATATTGGTGTGAGAAGCACTAGTAGTATTATATGTATTAGTATTTATATGGAATTGGTTATTAGTGTGGGTGCTTTGAATATACCCTCAAAAAGTCACACCTATCATGTTTGTATAAATACTTGATATAAAGGTGAAAGAAAATATGGAGGATGATGTTATCCCAATTAGAGGGAGGTATGAGAGTGGGTAAAGGTGTGGTAGAATTCATAAAATTACTTTCCCAAAATCCTATAGAAAACCTAGGTGAAGGTGAAAATAATTTTCCTATATGATTTCCCATCATGAGGTAATAGATCATTGTAGGATCCTTACCTCTATGTTGAGTATTTTAATTGATGAAGAGGATCAATTCAACTATATATTTAATGTCACTTTCATATTTTACCATTTAAATAAATAAAGGATTAAGGTCCATGTAATAAGGAGGAGTACCATATTTGGTAGTTCTAGTGGTAATATAGATATTTATAAGATTTAGGTTGGTTATTGTAAAATGTGTTTTAATAAGGTTATTAGGATTAGTGAAACTCGTGATGTTAGTTTTATTTTAATCTATAACATCATCAAATATATGTTTCATGATGAAATAACTAATTTAAACACTTACTTAAGAAGTTAAAATATTTAGAATTTAAAAAATCTAGAATATGATGAAGTCGATCTGGTAAACAAAGTTGGATAGAAAGAAATACATGATATTATATAGTAGACTCAGTCAAACTAATCAACTAAGTCCTGGAGGAAGGAGAAACATAATAGTCTATAATATATTGGGTTGCAATGGTTGACTAAGTTTTGTAGGAAGGATAAATAGAATAGTCTATAATATACTAGGTTGAGATATTCAACTAAGTTCTGTAAGAAGTGGAAAAAAAATAGTCTACACTAGACTGCATCGATTTGGTCAACTATGTTCTAGAATCCAAGAAAAGTTTTAATTTTTTTGAATATGGATGATCTAGATGTAATTATAAAAAAGATAACTAAAACATAGATGGAACTAGGTTGAGTTGGTTGATCTAGTTGTGACACATAACACAAACTTTGTATCAATGCTACCTAATAAAAGTTTGAAATATAACATAGAATAATAAACAACAAGCATCAATAATGAAATGTAAAAGTTAATTATTTTTCAAAATAGATCATAAAGTTGTACTAAATGTTTTTTTTGAAAGTGTAAGCTTTAAAATATATTTTCTTGTCCATTGGATAGTCTTAACACAATATTTTAGATCACTAACTATGGAATAAGTATCATTCCCATAACCCACTAAACCTGGTTTCAAGGTTAAGTTTGAAGTATCTTATTATAACTAACCACTAATGGATATACCACATAGACAAATAGATGGTTGAATTTCTAAGGTTTAATAAAGAGGGAAATACTAAGTGTTTTTAAAATACCATGAGGTATCTAGAAACTAAAGCCCGTTTTTAGCTGTATACTATGGATATGAGTATTAGGGTAAGCCCCTCATGCCATGATATATGTAAAAAATAGATAAGTACCATAAAAAAAGTATTGAGTAACCATTTACAAAAAAATCTAAGTAGTTTTAAAATTGTAGATACACAATTTCTAGGGAAAACCAACCAAAGTGAAAAAAATAGTGAAAATAAAAGTTTTGAAAGCTAATTTACAATTATTTTATGATAGGAAGAAAGACATGCTAATATGTCATAGAATCAGTTGAGATAACCAACTATGTCTTAGAGAAAGGAAAAAAAATATATTTTAAGAGAATGGGCCATGCAATTTGATTAAGTTTTATAGGAAGGAGAAACAAAACAATTTGTAATAGATTGGGTTGAGCTAGTCGACTAAGTTTTATAGGAAAGATAAATAGAATAGTCTACAATAGACTAGGTCAAGCTAGTTGACTATCTTCTAAAATGTAGAAAAAATTTAAAATGGTATAAATTTAGATAATCTAGTTATAATTTTGACAAAAGAGAACTAAAACACATAGGTAAATAAGTCAAGCTAGTCGATATAGTTGTAATACACATCAAAAAATTTGTATCAATGTTGGATAATACATGTTTTTAATACAAAATATAAGATAAAACAAAAATAAACAATAATTAAATGTATAACCTAATTAATTTTTCAAAAATAATATTAGAAGGTTGTACTAAATATTTTGATTGAAAGTGTAGGCTTCCAAAGATACTTGCTTGTCTATAAGATAATGTCAACCCAATATTTTAGATCACTGATTATGGAATAAGTATCATCCCATATCCCACTAAACCTAGTTTCAAGGGTGAGATGTAAGTATATGCTCTAATCTAACTACTAACTGATGTACCACACAAATAAATAGATGGTTAGATTTTGAAGGTTCGATAAGGAAGTAAATCCCTGGAATTTTTTAAATCCCATGATGTAGGTGGAAACTAAAGTCCATGTTTAGATATTTACTATAGATATGAGTATTATGGAAATCCCCTTATGCCATGATATCTATAAGTGATAAATAAGGACAAAAAATAGAGTATATATTAACCCTTTATAATAGAAGCTACGTAGTTTTATAACTATCAGTACATAGTTTATAGGGAAAACCAAATAAAATGAAAAAGAGTGAAAATCAAATTTTCAAAATCTAATTTATAGTTTTTTAGGAAATTAAATAAATACATATCCAAATAAAAATTTAATTGAGTTTAATTTTTATGAATGTAGGTTAATTCCCTTTGTTTGAACTATGAAAAAAATTAGAACAAAGTCAACCTCATCAACCAAGTTGTACAAGCACAATAGAATAGATTCAAGTGGATCAACATAGTCTATTGAAAATATGGACCAAAATGAACATATTTGAGTAATTAAACTTAGTTTACTATGTATAAATAGCTACATAACTAATTCAATTTGTTCAACTTATTTGAATATAAAGGTATAGTTTCATAGAACTGAGAAACTGGTAAATATAGTAATAAAATTTAAATTTTAAATAAGATAAAGAAAATATATTTAATTAAAATTTTATAAATATAAGTTACTCATCTAGTTAGAGTGAACTCATAATATAATACAAAGTTGACCAGGTTGATGCAATAGTTTTCCTAAAAATGTTGAGTTGTGTTGAACTATGTTGCCCAGGTATAAGTTTTGAACCTAAAAAGTCATAAGACATAATATTTAAACAAAATTGAACTAGTCGATGAAAGAAAAATAAAACTAGTAAATAACATACACAATATAACTATGTTGATTTGATCAACTTAGTTATAAAATGAAAAATTTAGAAAATAAGAGAATCGAGCAGATTGATTCATTTAGATGTCAACTATAGGAAAATAAATTATGTCAATTAGATCAATCTAGTTTATAACATTTTAAATTCTATGTGCACAAATACAAATAGGGTCATTAGGCTTTACTTATTTGGAAAACCTACAAAAAAATGGCCTAACTAGGTTTACAGTGTAGATGAAGATATAAAAAGTTACACATTGAGTTAAACTAGGTTGACAAAGTTTATGGCACAAATGGGGAAGATAAAAAACATGGAAAGATAATTTTATCTAATATAATATAGATATAATCTAAGCAAAGAGATATACAATTAAATCCATTAATTATACAATATATACTTATAAAATATGAAGGACTAGGAATATACTTACCTTATTCAAGTGAACCTATCATGCCTCAATCGTTCCCTTGTCTAATGTTGTTTAAAGAGGTTGTTGTGGCTTGTAAGGATCACATGGATAGATAAGCTATAAGCTATAAGACTTATCCTATGCATTCAAGACCTCAAGATAAGTGATACTTCTCCAAGTTAAAAATATTAAAATTAAAACCTCCTATTTGTTTTATAAGTAGATTTGCAAGAAGTAATGATGTGTAATTTAATGATTCACTTTTTGTAAATGAAGTTGATGGGGTATTTAGCTGATGAATTTAGTTTGATCAACTTTTTTAGGAAATAAATATAAATATTAAGTATCAAAATATGTCATATTGGGATGATATAGTTCCTTAATGTGTGTAAAACCCATAACCAGGGGGACTTAGTTGATGTAGTAGTAAAAATATTAAAAATGGGTTTTTGCTTAGGTAAGGGCTATTTTGGATGGTGAGATTCTTAGGGAAATAAGTATGTTTTAAAGCTTAGAGAAATAGATAAGAGTATATTTTATTGGTTTTAGGTGGTTTTAAATGGGCCAACAATCCTAAAAACACCAAGGGTATACCAACCCCCTTCCCATTACACCCTTTAAGGTGTGCACTTAGAGATATTGAGATTTGATGGGTTTATGCAATAGAGAAAACATAAAAAACTAATAATGTTTAAAAATAATGTATCTGTATAGCTCCAAATTTATAATATGGCATGTGAAACTAGTATTATTACCAAATAACATCATAGGTGTCATAGTGGGATATGTAGAATCTTTAGTGTCATATGTATTTGCAATATGACTATGTGGTCATGAAGAAGGTATAGAAAGAGTAAGGGTTTGTATAACTCATCATTGATTTCTCTATGATTTCTTTGGAATAGTTGTAACTATAACAATCTTAGTTGATTTTATTAACTAAGTATATTATGTAGGTGTAGATGAGGATTCCATGGAATCCATTGTGTGTCTCTGGTGCGAAGTCATCTCAAGTATAAGCCACCTAAAAAATAGGATTATATATAACTTACCATTTTTTTCAAGATTAATCTTAATAGTTTTGATAACTAAATATCTTGGAATAAATAATTATTATTCAAGTGGATGTTAATATAGATTTTTTGAAATTTTGATTACCATGTTGGTATGAATGTATTTAATACACCCATGCAGTATGGAACATATTGCATGAGTTTATCTATATTGTTTCAAATACTTTACTTTTGTTCATGAAATATTTTTGAAATATGATCTTTCATTATGTGGTAAAGCATCATTATTTTTTCATTTAATTTGATTTAGTGATAATTGAGGTAATCACCAAACATAAAAAAATCCATTTGGGAATAATAAATATCGATAATAATAATCAAGTGGTAACTAGATTTTTTATTTTTATTCTAATAATATAGATGATGTATCTTTGGTAGTATCATGTGTATCTATATGATTTTTATCTATGCAATTTATTTTTGGTACCAAAATCTATTGTGTGGATATGTGAGTATGCACTATCAAATTTGGTTCAATACCTCCTCTATATGTCACTCTAGTGAGAGCTTGATCAACCAATGGATCTTTTGTAGGATAAGTGTGGTAAATATTAGTAATAGTATAGGGTAAAGTAAGATAAGGATTTATTTTAATGGTTTCCTTCAGTGAAGACTCTTGGACCATATATTCCTTAAAAGTGGCAGAGTGGACCACAATCAAGAATATACTAGATAGATTTGAATGCATGAATAAATTAAATGTATGTAGTAGCGAAATCAAAAATGAACAAGTAATAAATAATTTATCAACAATCAAAATATTAAAATATTAACATTAACATCATTAGGCATAAAATATTTAGGAAGGTACTATATATAGGTGAAAGATAAACATGTCCTCACTTCCTCATGAATGTGGGATTATATTTTATAATGACCTAAAAAGAAACCTAAGTAAGATAACTAAATACATGTACATAAATACCATTAAAAGGATAAAAAAAACTACACTAGCATCCCCCCTTAAGCATATCTTAGCTAGGTATTATAATTGGGCCATGACTTAGAAGTCTTGATGTGGTACTAGAGTACAATAAAACTCCCCCTCCAGAGGAGGATGCTAGAGTTCCCTGAACCCCAAGAAGAACATGAAAATAAAAATACTTTCTTTAGTGAAGGGTTTGGTGAATATAACTATAATTTAATCCATTTTCTAGATGTAGTGGATATCAATGACTTTATCATGGATGAGATCCTGAATGAAATTCATGTGAATATTGATATGTTTGGTATTTTGATAGAGGAATGAATTATTATAGATTTTCATTATGCTTTAGTTATTCAAAAATATGACTATTGGTTATTAAAACTAGATGCCAAACTCAATGAGAAACCCCAGATGCTAAATATCCTCAGTGGAAACATTAAAAACTTCTCTATATTCTACCTATGTAGAAGATAAAGCAATAACATTTTTTTTTTTTGCTTTAGCAACTAATGAGATCTGAATTGAGGGAAAAAAATGTAACCTAAAGTAGATTTATTATTTTTAATATCACTAACCTAATCTAAATTTTTATAGCCAGTCAAGTAAATTTCAATGCCCGGTCCATAGTGAATATTGAAACTATGAGTACCCTAAATGTAGCGGATAATCTACTTATATAATTTCTAGTATATGTCATGTGTTATGTATATATAATTAGAGACCATTCCTACTACATATGAAATAATAGGTCTAGTGTGTGTAATATAGATAATATTTACAACAAGTTGTCACTATGAAACAACATCAACGAAATGATATGAAAAATTAGCCTCAAGCTTCACACTAGATAGAAAAGGAGTTGAATCTAACCTAAAATCAACCATGTTATACCATGCAAGAAAATTATGAGAATACTTGAATTATGCAATAGTGATACTCAAGTTAGATTGATAAATTTCAATATTAAAAAAGTAGTGAAACATTCCCAAGTTAGTCATTGAGAACATATTAGACAAATTAGTTTTAACTACTATGATGGTGGATGAAGAACTCCCTATGACGAATAGGTCATTTATGTAGAGAACTAGAATCAACAATAAATCATCATGCCATAAAATGTAGACATTCAAAATAGAATGGCATTAGATTAACCCAAATAAAATAAGAGAGGAGTTCATCTTGACATACCTAGATCGAGGATATTTTCTAAGGCTATAAAAAGATTTCCTATATCCACAAACTAAGTAATTATCTTCAAAAAATACTAATGGTTTCTCCATTTATATTTCCTCTTTGAGTTCACCATGAAGAAAAAAACTCTTCACATCCATCTAATGAGCATACTAGTGATGTGTTTTGGTAAAAGTGAGAGTGATTTGGATTGAGTTCATTTTGGCAACTATGATGAAAATCTTGTTATAGTCAATACAAGGTACCTGTGAAAAAACATTTTCTACCAAACATGCTTTAAACTTGCATGCATAACCATCTGATGTAAATTTTGTTTGGTAGATTGATGTAGGTGCATCACCAAAACATGTACATATATTATATTTAAGGAGATTAAATGGATTAGAGGATCCATTTTGAACTTTCTAAGTCCATTTTAGGTTATAGGTAATGATAGTTAAGTGAATAAGAGTCTTTTGGAGGTTTCCCTCCAAAATGCTCAATTTGAATTATCAAACACTACATTTGTAAATATGTGGGTTTTAATAGGTTTTATAGGGTCATAAAATGTATTTAGGTGTCTTTCAAGTCATAAATATGTTTATACTTTTAAAACCACATGTATATTCTATAGATCAAGATATACTCAATGAAGAGGAAGTTAAATAAGGTATTTTCTAATATTAAAAAATCTATTAAGAAGAATCTCAGGTAAATTTAGTCAAACAAAAATCTTTGATATTGTCTTAAAAAAATTATCAGCTTAAATCCACTAATTGAGGGATTCACAAGATGAATAAAAATCATAAAAGACTAAATTTGTACCATTTGGGGACTGACGAATAGTCTGCCATGATAGAATAGGGGTCTGTATTGTAAAAAGAACCATTTTATTATGAATAAAGTGTGTTGATTCTTATTTATATTGATTTTATTAGATATTTTGTTTTCAAAATAACCTAATTTTAATGTTTTATAGGTTTCCCTTGTGTTTATTTTAGCATTCTAGTCTCAAAACCCACAAAAGCCTATTTTTCTCTTTACACAATCATATACAAAGCCTCAAAAGTACATGAAAATGTGTATGGGCTTTAATTAGTTATTTTTAATGTTTGGTGATTTATTATAGGTTATTCTCTAGGTGTTATAAGTAAAAAGGTGCTTATAAGCTCTATAAACAATCATAAATTTGCTCTCTGGTTCCTATAGGTTATCAAAACCCTAGTTGAAGGGCTATATTCACAAAAGGAAGAAATGTCTTCTTTTAACCATTTAAAATTTATCAAAACTTGGGGATATATATTATATAGATTATATAAGGTGATCAAAGTGATTTTAAACTTAGAAGATATGTACAAACCAACTTATAGCTGACTGTGTGTCTTAAAAATCCATAATTCTGAGTGGTCTTAATAGTGAGAGGAATAAATTGTCTAAATTCCTTAATTTTGAGTCTATAAAAGTTAAATAAATGTTGTAATACCCTTATTAAGTCTTGGAAGACCTATTATAATATTTATTTGCCTTTGGTGGGAGATATTTTATGTTTTGACCTATTTGACACCATTAGGTCTAAAGTTTTATGATTTTTATGAGAAGTATTTGGAGTGAGATAAAAAACTTTGTATAAATAATAAATCATCTCTAATATACATTAATACACCTATATGAGGTGTTTAGAATCTCTAATTCAATATAGTTTTAGATTTGACCTACTAGAGTGTCATTAAACCTAATAGGTTTATAAGGGGTTTTATAAGGTGTTAGAAGAATTGAATCACCTATAAATTATATTGATAACATCCTTGAAATTGATATATAGCCCTATTTACAAGTGTTTATTTTTTTGGTCCTTTTGAGGCATCTAGGCCTTCTATATTTAAAGAGGGATTTCAGTCTTTTGAGACTAAATGGATAAAACCAATACATGGATTAGTTTTACAAAATATATTATAGGTTGTATATGCTTTTATAGAACATAAGAATAGAGTCTCAAATTTTTAATAATTCAAGGAATATTTAATTTTCTTGAGTTTCTTCATTGGTGTCTACATTATTGTCTTTTCAAGGTTGTAAGTTTGTGGATAGTCTAAGAATGGATATCAACTTTGGTATAAAAACACAATTTTTTTGAAAAATCATAGGATTCTATAATCAACAAAGTATTGAAAGGATAAAAGTGATAAAATGGCATCTAGATGAAGAGGAGGTGCAAGAAGATAGGATACATATGTAACTCTCTTAGAAGAGATCAAAAATCTCACCTTAAGGATGGAAGATATGGAAATAGTAAAAATAAGAGGTGTATTTTAGTGATGTTAGTGATAGAGAGGATGAAATAGGTACTACAGAGGCAATAAAAGAGATAGGATAATTAAAAATAGAATAAATATTGGTCAAATACATACTAGGGGTAAGTTCTACGCTAAAACTTTAAATGCCTACATATGATGCTCATTTAAATCTAGATGATTTTATTGACTAAATAAATGCTCTTGATAGATAATTTGAATATGAGAATGTTGTTGAATATAATTAGGTGATGTTTTTAATGATAAGGCTTAAAAGACATACAACCTTTTGGTGGGATAGTATACACTATAAAAGAAGGAAAATAAAATCCAAGATAAATATCTGGGATAGGATGGTTTCCAATCTCAAAGGCAGGATATTATTTTCAAGTAGTTGTATAATCTAAGATATAAAGAGATGCCAGTGAAATAGTACACTAAATAATTTTATAGATTGACCATTAGAGCTAGTCATATTGACGATGGCATGGAGAAGGTTTCTAGGTATGTAAATAGTTTTAAATTTTTCATTCAAGATGAAATTGATTTGATTAATCCTAAGTCAGTTGAAGAGGCATACCAATATTCCTTAACAATAAAAGATAAGATATAAAGGAGACCTTCAAAAAAAGTAAGAGGAAGAAGTATACCTTTTAGAGGAAGAGTAGAACATGAATGCAAAAGACCATTACAAGGGTATGAGCAAGGTGAGATTATCTCACCAAGGCAGGATTGAATTCCAAGAGACAATTAAATAGGTAAGAGACCTTTTTATAGAGGTATCGGTAGAAGTAGTGGTTTTCTTGGTAGATGTTTTAAGTGTGTAAAAATTTGACATAGGTTCTATGAATGTGCAAAGAATGCATCTACCAATCAAGGGATTGATCATGTTATTTAAGATAATAAAGAGGAGGATGTTGCATCGACTATTTATGAGGATGCACTATAAGAAGCAGAATCCTTGCTCATGAAAAGGACTCTAATCAAAACAAACAATGAGCATTCAAAACCTACTTAGAAGAAAGCATTATTTAGGCCAACTTGCAAAGCTAAAGGTAAAATTTATAAGGTTATAATTGATAGTGGTAATACTGATAACCTTATTTCTTGTGAGATTATTGATAAACTAGGATTAAATAAAAATTTACATCCTAATCCTTACAATCATCTCATGGTTTCAAAGAGGTCATCACATTTTTGTCAAAGAATAATGTGAAGTGGAGTCTCAGGTAGGGAACTACAAATATCAAGTGGTGTGTGATATAATTCCTATGGATGTTTACCATTTGCTCTTAGGTAGACCATGGAAGTATGATAGGAAGTCCATGCATAATGTGGAAAATAAAACTTATAGTTTTGAGTAGAATGGGGTAAGACACACACTTTTACAATTGAAAATGAAGATTCAATTATTAGGTGCATTTACAAAGTGTGATTAGATGTCATAAATATTTTTTTTATAAAATTAAGGAAGATGAGGTAATTGATATGTCAATTGACCAGCAAGAAATACTTTCTAAAACTTATGGAAATTTTTTTTTGCTTTCACAAACTCAGATTTTGTCAAATAAGCATATGGGTTAGTTATTTGTTAACTTTTCCAATCAATTGTGTTGGATAAGAAGTATAAAATATATTGAAAGGTTTATTAATAAAATCAATGTGTTGAATGAAATTACCATGGAAGGCAATAAAGTTAATGAAAATAAGTTGTCATTAAGGACCATAATGAAAATGTTGATAATAGTGACACTAATAAAGATGATAAACAATTTAATAAATATGGTAACCTCAGTAATGAATATTTCAATAGAGAACTAGAGGTTTTGAAAGTGGAGGAACAAAAAGAATCAAATCATGTGAAATTTTATGCACTATAAAAATAATCAATCTTTGAAGATCAAGTCTAGGAATCTCAATATTCCAAACAAGAAATAGTTTTTGCTAATTTATTTGATATATGTGTAGGTCTAAATAAAGAAGAGAGTTTGGAGGCGTATAGTATTAAGAAAATATTTAAATAATAATAAAATTATTTTGTAGGTATAAACTCACCATGCGATCCTGGAGGATTCAATTTTAGAAAGAAGAATAAATAGTACCAAGGAAGAAGTCAAAACATAAAATCACCTGTAGTAAAGACACATGGACATGAATTAATGAAGACTTATTTGTTTACACCTTGGTGGATTGATGTATGCGCATCACCAAACCATGTATATATGTTCTAGTTAAAGATATTCAAGTGATTAGAGGGGCCATTTTGAACTTATCAAGTCCATTTTAGGTTCTAGGTAATGGTAGTTAAGTGAATAAGAGTTTTTTGGAGGTTTCCCTTCAAAATTCTCAATTTAAATTTTCAAACACTACATTTATAAATATGTGAATTTTTTAATGTAATTATGGAGCATGATGAGATGTAATAGGTTATAGAGGGTCCTAAAAAAAATTTAGTTTTATTTAAATTTGTAAATATTTTTGTACTTTTAAAACCTCATGTATATCATATAGAACAAGATATGCTCAATGAAGAAGAATCTAAATAAGGTATTTTTTAAGCTTGTAAATATGTTAAGAACAATATTGGGTAAATTTAGTAAAATAAAAAGATTGGATAACCTCATAATAAACATCATTAGTTTTAATCCATCATTTTATGGACATACAAGATTAAGGAAAATAAAAAAAGACCAAATTTTCACCATTTGAGGACTAATGAACAGTCTGCCATGACAGAACATGGATCCATATCGTAAAAAGAGCCATTTTATTGTGAATAAAGTGTATTTAATATTGATTATATGAATTTTATTAAAATTTTTATGTTATAAATTTTCTAATTTTAATGTCTTATAAGTTTCCCATGTGTTTATTTTGGCATTCCAGTATCAAAATGCACATAACTCTATTTTTCTCTTTACACAGTCATATACATAGCTTCAAAAGTACATGCAAAGATGTGTATGGATAAAATTATTATTCTTATATGTTATTTAATTTAGTTTATGTTATCATATAGATGTTATAAGTAAAAAATATCTTATGATCTCTATGAAAAATAAAAAAATTGCTCTCAAGTTCCTGTAGGTTCTCAAGACCTTAGTTACAGGGTTATTATTTCCACAAAAAGGCCAAAATCTCCTATTTTAAACTTGAAATTTTATTAAAAATTGTGTATAAATATTATAAATAGTATATAAGGTGATAAAACTGATTTGAAACCTAGAGGAGATGTATATACCTACTTATAACTCATTGTGTGTCCAAAAAACCTAGAATTCTGAGTGGTCTTGATAGTGAGAGAAAAGAATTGTCTAAATTAATCAATTTTGAGTCTAGAAAAGTGAAATAAATGTTATAAAACCATTTTTAATTCTATTCATACCTCTTATAAGATTAATTTACATTTTTTAAGTGATATTTTGTGTTTTGATGTTTTTGAGCAAATTAGGTCTAGCAGACTAAGAACAAAGTTTTATGGTTTTTTGGTGAGAAGTCTCTCGAGTGAGATCCAAAACCTTGCATAAAAATTGAAACATATCTAGTTTAAATTAATAAATATTTTTTAG
Source organism: Torreya grandis (assembly GCA_037957365.1). Classification (NCBI taxonomy): domain Eukaryota; kingdom Viridiplantae; phylum Streptophyta; class Pinopsida; order Cupressales; family Taxaceae; genus Torreya; species Torreya grandis. Next base: position 55,592 of record JARHVA010001162.1, read on the forward strand.
GTTCTTATAATCTCTAATTTAATGTCATTTTGGTTTTGACTTGCTATAACATCATTAGGCCAAGTAGGCTTAGAAGGGGTTTTAGTCATTTTTTGGTAGTAGACTTTTAATGTGTTTTAATATTTGAGTCACATATAAATCATATTTTTAATGTATTTTAAATTTAAATATATCCCTATTTACAATTTTTTCTTGTTTTTATCCTTTTGAGGCATCTAAGCATTCTAGGGTTAAAGAGGGCTTTGAGTCTTTTGACACTAAATGATTAAAACCAATAGATGAATTAGTTTTAAATAGAGTATTATAGGTTGGATATGTCTTTATAGACCATAATAATAGAGTCTCAATTTTTAAATTAGTCATGGAATATTGAATATTCTTGAGTCTCTTCATTTGTGTCTACATTATTATCTTTCAAAGGTTGTAAGGTTATGGATAGGATAGGAAAGGCTATCATAGATCCACCTACATTGAACAAGTTTATTCCCTTAATAAATTGAAAAATATCCCAAGTGTTGTTCCTCTACAAGGAAATATATTCTTATTCTATAGAAGTTTTTCATTTAGGATAATAGATCAAAAGTAGATGTAGATGTAATGAAAACATGTGGGGCATCATATAATTGTGAATGGGTTCACATGGTGTATAATGAATCTAAAACACTTTGGTAAAAATAGTGTCTATGTATCTCAAAGAGGACCAATTTTTAGAGACTTAGGAAGAGATTCCTCATCATTTTAATAAATTTAGGGAGAAATAGGAGGGGAATCCTAAACACTAATCTCATCATCATATCTAGAAGAATAATCTAGACCATTAGGAAGTTGATCAAGAAAATCTATGTCATCAAAACTATCATCAAATCCTAGTGTATATAAGTAAGGGGAGAGGTGTCAAGTGTTGAATCCAAAGGACCCTCTTAAAAATTTACACTCTTGTCAATTAGTAAATCATGAGTGGTTGGATGGATAAGCCTTGTCCCTTAACACTCTTAAGATATCCAATGAAAATACATGCTTGAATTTAAGGTTCCATCACCTTACATTTATTCTTGGGAATGTAGTCCATACCAAGAGATATAAACACTCATAAGTTGTTCATTTTGGTTTTATGACTTCTCCAAGCTTCAAAAAGAGTGACTCTATTCAATTCTTTATAAAGAACCTAGATATAACAAGCACAGTTGATGGCCTCAACCCATTACTAAGGTGTAAGAGACTTGGGGTTTACCATATAATTATACATTTTATTCAATAACCTATTTTTTCACTCTACAAAAACATTATGATGAGGAATATATGGAACTATATGTTTTATTTCAATCCCATACGATGTATATAATTGCTCAAAATGGTAAATAATATACTCACCACCATTGTTAGTGTGAAAAATATTGATAGCTTTAGCTAACTGTATTTACAAAATCACCTTGATGTCTTTAAAATGATCAAAGACTTCATATTTTTACTTAATAAAATACACCCAAGTATACCTTGAATAGTCATTGATGAAAGTAAGAATATATTTAGTTCATTTGATTGAAGGCTATGGAAATGATCCAATACTGTCACTATGGATAATCTCCAATATTTATTTAGCTCTAAATTATTTTTCCATTTCATACATCTCCTTGAGATGCTTACCAAGTATGCAACCCTATAAAAATTTGTTAAAAAACTTGACTCATGGTAGCCTTTAAACCATCTCATGATGATTGAGTTATTTTAGGTAGTGATAATTGTTATGGTTAAATCACTCATTCCATAATTTAATCACCCATCTAAATGAGTGAGTAGTGTAATAAATGGTTGATTATGTTCCAAATGTTATAAAATATATAATCATGATTGGTGATCTACATTCCAAAATGCATAATGGATTCATTGTTTACTTCCATAATGACCATAAAATTGGGTGTTAACATAACTCTCTTGCCCAAAATGATGTGAGTGATCTAATAAATAGATAGGAGATTGGTGGATAAAGATGAAACATATATAACATCATGAAATATCCCATCGTTCATCTCAATAGATGCACTCCCACTAAATTTTCCATGAGTATCATCACACAATAATAAATAAGGCATACAACAAGGCTTGAAGGATAAGAACATGTCCTATGATTAATCTATGTGGTGTAATTCACTAGAGTTAATAACCCATGTGGAAGGATGGGATACAACCACATAAAGTTATTTTCCCTTATCTTTTCCATTATTACTATATTTGGACTTATAAGACCTTTGAGTTGATGACATATGTTTTAGAATAATTAGGAACACTGATATTATGCTTCTTGAACATCTTAATTAGTTGGTCAATCTACTTACTCATACATTTGTATTTATCATGTATATATTTTTAATAATAGCCACATGTGAGTATCTCTTTATTTTATTTATTGTCTAATGAGGAGGACACTTTTGATGAATTTTACATAGAATAAAATTTATAACCCTTGCTTTACTTTGGATCCTTCTTTTTATGTTTATTTTACCTACTACTATAAGCCTTTTATTTTTCATGACTCATAATTAAGGCATGAAATTTGGAGGACTTCAGGGTATCCATTTGAAAAAGCTTATCTTTATCCTGAGCCAAGTTAGTAGCAAAGTCATCCAAGGATAGCATGGTCAATCTAGCTCTAATAACACATTTAATGGCATGGAAGGTAGAAATGAAGACATAATAGTTGGATCCTAATTTGGTAAGGATGGAAATAATCAATTGATTATCATTTGTATCAATACCACACAGTCTTAACTATAACATGAGTGATTTTAACTTCATTAATAAAAATTTTATCATATAAAAATTGTCTGGGATTGAGCTAATAAGTTCATTCTCCAACTCATGACCTCTAATGATGTCACAATTTCCAATAAGGTCCACACTTGATTTGGAGTTATTTCAAATTTGATATAAAAGGGTAAGTCAATAGACATAGATAGGCATAGAAAACCATAGGTGTAATCATGTATATTATACCACTTCACCTTATTTAATCCATATTTCAGTTCTATTTTTGTTCCCATTGTGATTTTATGTAAGCCTTTGCTCTTCAAGAGGATTTAGACCTTAACGTTCCACTTTTGATAGTTAAACAATGTAAGAATTAGAACTGAACATAGATCTATATTACTTAATGGAATTTTGTGATAAATTATATGTGTTAAAACATAATGACATATAACCCACCTGAATTTATTTATGTTTAATTTCACAAGGTACGATAATATAAACAATAATTAGAGCTAAAAAAAATCAAAATTCTAAAACAAATAGTGCCTTAAATAGAGATATTAGTTGAACTTATAGAAGTTTGAATTTTTTTATCATAAAATATAATGATCTCCACTTTCATAAATTTAAAAAAAATTGGGTGTACAAATATTTAGAATAAAAAAAATTGGAATCAACTTCATGAGAATAAACTCTTACCCCTTAGATAAAAAATTAAACAATTTTGGGTTGGACATGACCAAGGTCTTAAATCCCATATGACTAGTGGATAAGGCCTATTTTGGGTGTTGTCCCCCTCAATTTTATTGATGTTATTTATGGTGGAGTGACATCATCCAAACAATTACCCATTTTTAAAAATGAATAGTGTCACACCTCATGAAATTAAATTTAACATCCACACAATAATTGTCAGAGTTTGGTAGTCCTTTCAAAGTTGTTGGGGTTTATATCTACTCCCTTAGTCAAAAATTTTGATGTCAAAGTTTGGAATTATATATTTATGGCCTCTTTTTAATGAGTTTAAGGAATACACATGAACCAAGAATTCCTGATGTCAAGAGGGTCAACAATGCCCATAATGGGAAAATATATTAGGGTTTTAATGCCTTCCTAGAAGTTTCAGGGTTTATAACCATTCCCATTGTCTAAAGTCCTAGTTCAAGGATAGTAGGATGATTCTAGAGTCTATAATCTTGACATGGGGGTTTGTGATTACTCTTATATTCCAAAGTCTTGATACATGGGTTAACAACTACTCTAGCAATCTAAAGTTATGATGTCAAAACTTTATGTTAAAGATTTAGATTTCATTTATATCCATTAGTGTTTGGAGATTCATAGGTAGTAGTCCTTCTAGGTGAAAAATTCTTAGATCATTCATATAGTGGTGGGAATTCTATATATTCTTGTAATACACATAGGTATGAAGACTTTGACTTTTACAAGAACACTAGATTTGGTCTACCTCTTGAAAATATACCAAAGACCCACTAAGAATCTCCATAAACCTATAAAAAATCCATAAATTATTTTCCCTTGAATAATTTATATTGTATTTATTTTCATGAAATCAATGAAAAAGACATGAAACCCTAAAAAAATGGTAAAAAATTATGTCAAAAAACTAGGTCATGTTTACAACCAATCTTATGGTTTTGACACCTTCCAAATCTGATGGTGCAAGCCTTTTTGTATAAAAACTTACAAGATAAAATATGACTATGAGATACACCTTTCTCTTGTTTTTTTTATAAATCTAGATAAATAGAGGACCCTAGAGGAAGAGAAAAATTTGGGAAAGGGTGAATCTTCAATATGTTAGGTTAATTAATGGCATATCTATAACATGCAATATTAAACTCAAGATTTCATAACAAGAACAATGGTATTCATCTATGATAAAATTTTTGATACCATGTTAGAGTTGGCCAAAATTGAGGATTTACTAGATAGAGTTGAGTGCACAAATAAATTACATATATATAGTAGTGAAATCAAACATGAGCAAGGAAGAAGTAATTGCTCAACAATCAAAAGATTTAAATATTAACATTAACATAATTATCCTTAAAATATTTATGAAGGTACATTATATAGGTGAAAGATAAACATGTCCTCACTTCCTCATGAATGTGGGATTATATTTTATAATGACCTAAAGATACACCTAACCAAGGTAACTAAAGATGTGTAGGGAAAACCCATTAAATGGGATAAAATAATACACTAACAATAAGGAACATAATGGGATTTATTGACCCTCTTAGAATGACATCTAGAATAAGTAGGGGGAAAAGACCTTGATGTGTCTTTATAAAATGAAATAACCCCTCAAACTTTAACTTGTGAAACCTTTTACCTTAACTCAAAACAATCATTATAATGATGTCCATTAATATCATGGTAAGTTTAAAAGTGTTATACTTTTACCTTCTCAAGTATATATTGTGGATGGTAATAATTTAAAGAAAAATTAATAAACTATTTATACAATTGTGTATGTAATATCTCATGTAGTTCATAGATGTATTAATTAAACTAAAGTGGTTTCCTCTTAGTATAAGTATAGGTTTTAATATGAGGAGGTATTTTATATGTGTATTCCTTCCCTCTATGTGAAAGAATATTATTTATTCCCTAATATGCATTGATTATTTATAATAATGTATTTGAGGTGGCTTGTGACACTTCTTGTTTTGTTGGGTTTCATAGTAAGAATTATTTGTAACATCTTTTGCTTTAGGTGACGAAACTAGTGAACTGGTATTGGTATTTTCTAAGTAACATGTATATTTATGCACATCCAAATATAAAGTATCTATATAATTAAAGGGCTTATGTAACACTTTATATAGGAGAAAAAATATCCCTACTAAATATGAATTGTATTTATAAATTTAAGGGTGTGTAGTTTAAGGAATACAATGTATCCTTAAATATAATTATATAGCCCTAAATAGATTAATCCTCATTCTAAGTTAAGGCTTGTATATGGTCCAATGGTAGGTTTTCTAACTTATGTTTATGTAAATAATATAAGAATACACATTCAATTTTTTCAAGCTAACGAGGAATCATTTTGAAGGCTATAGAACAAATCTATAGCTTTTTAAGTTAAATTCTATTGAAAACATTAAGCATAAAGCATACATATTAATAGTAATTCTATAAGTAGCGTATGCATTATTTAAAATTACTATGAGGATCTCCTTTTCCATCAAAGGAAGAAGACATAGGCATGAAAAAATTGAAAGGATATGAATGATAAAAAACATCCCATGTAATGGTTAGTCCTCTAAGATATTCTCATTAAAGGTAGCCTCATGGGAGGACACTTTCAACTTCATAATAGTTATTTTTCATTGAAGGTATCATATAGTAGTCATCATAGATAAAATGTCACTAGGAAAGATTAGTAAAAAGTTTGAAGAGGTGCTTATAGGTTATAATTTACCATCCGTATGAAACATAGGAATAATACACTCTTTACCATTATCCTTGCATTATAAATTAGGATCATCACATGATTTGGAAACATTATTTAAATAAAAATACATTTTAATTGATGAGGTAAGATAGGTAATGAGATAATTTTATATGTCATAAAGGATAATGCCAATATCTTGGAAAGGTATTAGATTATTTGAAATTTCATGTAGGCTTCATTGTCTTTATCTAGGATTGGCATATGATTTTGAGCAAAAAATATCAAAAAAGGAGAAATATAAGTATTTTATATTTTTATTGAAACATCACCATAAGTAAAAAGGCAAGTTTCACTTTCATTTTTTGAATCTAAAGGAGAAAGGGATAACATATGAAATATAGCTTTATAGTTTAGATACATCATTATCATATGAGAAAGGAATATTGGCATAAATAGCATTTGAATATTGGGTTGCATTATTTTTATTTAAATTTGGAAATTATTTCATTAAAATACCTTTGAAAAATATATTTTGTTGTTCATCTTCAATTGTAAGAAGAGTAGAAGAACATGAATCTACACTAATTTGACTAGTATTATGATTTTCATGATTCAAATCTAAAATAATAGGGAGATATTTAGTACATGAATTTTTATCATTGAGATATAGAGACAAATAAGTGTTTTAAATATTTTCATTTTAGTGATCTAAATAAAGACAAAATTTATCAACATTATCAATAGTTTGGAAAGAAGGAAAACATTCATCCTTTTCAATATGTTAGTCATCAAAAAGAGATAAAATGCATTCTATTATGCATGATAAATTTATATTTTTAACATCATGAATGCTAAATTCTTGCATGCCTATTGTATCATCATTATGTGATGTAGTAATAATATTTATCATTTTTTAAATTTTGAGCATTTTATCATTGGATGTAGAATGAAAAGGAGAACTAGGATAACTAGGATACTCATATTCATATTTAAGAGGTCGATAATCACATTAATAAACATATGAAGATATTTTTATAATTATAGACATATTAATTTAGACTTACATTTTCATTATAAACTTTTACATTATCATAATTTTGAGAAAATGTTGATGGTTTTGGACATTACTGATATGCCATAAGATCTTTGTATGCAATTCATTAGTCATTTTAAACATTAAAATAGTTGTCCTAAGGATGAGTTTTACTATGAATTTTAGTTGGATTAAGTATGATGAAGGCTAAATTTTTTGATGAAACCAGAAAAAAGTAAAAAAAAATAGGAATAAAAACATAATTAAGCATTACTTAATATTTTCCCATGCAGTAAATAAAATCTAGAAAATAAATAAAGTAAACTAATAAATATTTTTTGTATAAGGAGAAACACTAAATGAAATTTGGGGTCTGGTTCAAAAAATAATAGAGGATGGGTTCACCATAATGTTTTATATAAAATGGATCTATTACATAAACACCAAATGTAAATAAAATGTTTAAATGCAATAATGTAATATTTAGATAATATAATGTAATATGTGATAATACATTCATTTAAACATGTGAAATAAATATATCAATGATTTTATGACTAATGATTAAGAAATGCATAAGTTATTTACTACTCTATTTTGGACTATCACTATTGTCTAACTTTGTCTCAGTTCTACAACTCAACTCTATAGTTTGATCATTTAGGTTTTAGAGTATTTTTATTTTAGAGCTAATATTGTCAAATTTTTATAACATCATCAATGTTATTGTCCTTATTATGGATATTTCTATCCTACCCAAAATATAAAGTATTTTTTAAATTTGTTGGTAATAATATTTTGTGTTTTTTCTCACCTTTCTACTATCATATTTGGATCTTGTGAGCAAGATGTTAAGATATTCTTATGGATAAAAATATTATCCTTTTAACTCTTAGGTAATGTTTAAAATTGGTTTTATAAAAAAAGGTTTATTGGGCTCATGATGTAGAGTTTCCCCAAAGACCCCTCTATCAATGGATGCTACATACATAGCCAATCCTCCAACGAGGGCCTATGACTTATGTATTTCTCCCCTATTTATGGTAAAGTATGTGCATAGGGGTGAAATATACTACACCAAGATTCATGAAATGATCTATCTTGTAATTTGACAAAAAACACTCATGGTATTTTCTTTCAATGACTTAGACCTATAATATGACTACTCGTATGCTTGATATGAAAATATGGATGAATAGGGAAGAAAAGATTTCTTGTGTAATTGATTGATTTATCTTTATAAAGTGTTTAATTAGTATTTTAAATATGATTAATGAGAAGTATTAAACTTGTATTTTTACAATGCATTTTGAAAATATCTCATGGTAGGCTTCATTAGGATAATTAGTCCAACCCATAGGTTTTAATAATTTTATAATTTAGATGTTTTTTGTCTCCTAGTCACTAGATAAGGATGTGGATACTAATGTTATTTCTAGTTTTTATCTATACCTAATATTTTCTATAGGTATAGGAAACATGTATTGATCTAAAAATAATAGTGAAGGATGTTTTTCAAGTTCTAAGTTTTTTGTGTAGTATATGAGACCTAGCTCATCAAGATGATACGGATCAAATTAAGAGATAAACATTTATACATAGCAAGATGTCAATTCAAACATTTTAGAAACATAGAGGTATAAAATTAGAGGGTAAATCCTTGATGTATATTTGTCTAATGTACACGATTGATTTTTTATTAATTTTTAGTTTTACTATCTATAGTAATGTGAAAAAATGGATAAACTAAATTTATCATATTTATATAACTAAATGATACTTTAAATCAAATTCAAAAACATTTCATTATATAAGCATTATTTGTAGACACAATGTTGGGTCTCTTAAATTTGGTAATATGATATTTATTTTTATGGTGGTATGAGGTAACCCATCCCCAATAACCATTATTTTCTCCTTTATGATAACATGGTTTTTCATAATATTAATTTAATAGATAAAGGATAGGTATAAAAGGTGAGATGATAGGAAAGTATAAAAATAAACGTATCCATTAAAATTACCATTTATATCATTCTTATTTATTGATTCAATATAATTAGACATTCTTTTATAGATTGAGGCCTTATCCTTCAAATATTTCCTTTATTTCAACTCACCTTTTTCTTTTTCTACAACTTTGTAAATTTAATCAATAGCAAAATAAAGTTTCATTGGTTTATTAAACCTTGATTCATGTCTAATTTCATCACACAATATAATTTTAAACATGAAAATATTTTTTTGTTGTGTATGCATATAGTTAAGGCACTAGGAAGCTCCAATTTTTCTTTCATACTTAGCCAAAAAGGTATTATTCAACTATAACAACCTACACTCAACTTATTTATGATTTTGGTGGTTGGATGAGATATACCTTATTTTTAAACCATTTTCAAATTTCTCATAGGTAAGGGATGGAATTTTATATCCATTCATTTTATCAATATAAACCCACCACACTAGTGCTTTTAGTTTTAAATTATAGATATAAATATGGACATGAATGCTAGACATGATTTCACCTAACAAAAAGACAATTGAATGTTAATTAGACAAGCCTTTGTAGATCCATGGGTCTATATCTCTCTTATATTAAAAATTATAAGCTAAGTTTTTTAGTTATTAAATTAATTAGTTCATTTCTTGAGCCCTATGCCATATCCCTTAAATATTATCCATCTCTATTTTTAAACAACATTAATATTGGGATTTTGATTACTAGAGTTTCCATATATACATTTATCTTGTTTTAAAATTTGAGTTGGAATAATTACCAATAATCTAAGTATGTCTTCTAATACATCATCTTTATTTTTAGGTGGGGCTAGAGGAGGATGCCTTTTTTTCTTAACCTTATTTTGGTAAATTTTATATCACTAGGATATATTCTTCCTTTACCCTTACCTCCTCCTTGGTTTTCTCTGACATTTAAAACATTACTAAAATTAAAAGTATTACCACTTCTCATTCTCATTTTTTCCTGATGAATAAAAAATAAATTTTGAGCCCAGGATAATTTATAACCCATAGTTCATAAGGTTGAGCCTAGTGCTTTGATACCAAATTTCACATCGCAAAAAACAATCCTATAATTTTTTTTAATGGTGGAAAGAAAAAGGGATTAAGTGAAAATTGATAGCAAACAAAATGAGTCTACTATGTTGTTTCTCCACCTAGTTAAGAAATTATTTTCAGAGTTTAGACCTAATTTTATCATTTCAAAAAATCAAGTTCAAAGAGTATGATTTTGGGTTTCATCATTCAAACATAGTCATGACATACATATTTCTGAATCATCATAATTTTTTCCACTAATATTTAAGTGTTATATTAATTTTTCTCAATTTATAGTAATGCACAATAAATGAGAGGAAATTTACTCGACCTATTTATTTCTAAAAAGGAATTTTTAATCTAAATGTAATCTATATAATAATAAATCATTAATAAGTATTGAGTTGTGAATAAACTAGTTTGACAACTCTTTATGAATCATAACATGGTGACTCTTTGACAATATTATGTTCTTAAACCTAATATATCCTACATTTTAAATTATTATTTTTATTTAATAATGTATAAGTTATCATCATGCGATTGGTTTCCAGTTATCAAGTTTTTAATAATATTAGGTCTATGTGTGTGTTTGTGTGTGTGTGTGTGTACACACACACACACACACACACACACACACACATCATTGGTTATAACTTATTAAGAATGTAAGGTGTAAATAAGTTACTTAATACAAACATGATAAAATCAATTATTATTATGCTTTCATGATAAGTTCCTTATACAAAATCATTCTTAGCTATGGTTTACATTAAAATAAGACCATAACCATGAAACTTGTAAAAACTATTCAAAATCTCATATTTGTTTTAAAGGACTCAATGTAAGTTCTAACAATATTGATGACTATCATAGATAATACAGGTACATATATCTTGTATTCATATTTATGGAAAGCATGAAAAAATTGAATACATAGTAAGCAACATGTATATATCTAATTAAAATATTAATTAATACATGACCAAACTATATTCATTCATTTGGTATAGGTTTCTTTAATAGCATGAAACTTCACAAGATTGCTAACTTTTATGTTAAAAAATAAAACTTCAATCTGTAATTAACGCATATAATTTTGACATCAAAAAAGTTTGAATCTAATTTAATAAACACTATTTTATTAATGAGTTTTTTTTTTTTCATTTTATCACTAAAATTACTTGATACAAGTTAAAAAATTAAACAACAATAACCTAATAATAAGTACTTAAGCTTACATATTAAAATCACAATGGATTTCTCTTAATTGGTAAAATATTAGTTACTTGTAACATTATTAATTATAATTAATTATTTTTAAAATATATATAATGAATATTCACCCTTTTAAAGACCTATATTAGACTCAACTAAACTTTGTAAGAAATATTACTCAATTACTTTCTATTTATAGAGTTTAAGTAATACAAGGTTGATCTACAATAAAAAAGATAGCTAACATTTATGAATGATTGAGTAAAAATTTGGTCAAGTATTATGATTGATTAACATGTTAATAATTTTAAATATAATATTAATTAAAATTGAATAACCATATAAAAATATTTTTATGAAAAGTTGCCAATGAAAAATATTAAATATTTTTGTGAAGAGATTCATTAGCTACCTATGACCTAGATTGTCCATTATAAGACAAAGTATCAGTGGTATAATAACTTGTACCTACCCTCATCAACCATAATCTTATACATTTCAAAAAACTTTGAAACTATGTACACATGAATAACACATTGTAAACTATGGACTTGACTCCTTAAGGTCAGGCTGAGGCAACGAATGTAATGGATGAGTTATGAATCCAAGCACCTGTAGGTGTAGAGAGAAGATAGTGACAAACACAAACAAGTCTAGAAGGAAATTATGAATCCATGAGACCTATAAAACTAGTATAACTATGGGAAAGACATTGAGAAGATCTAAAAAACACATAAAACCACTTTCCTTATTAGATTAAATCAAAAGCTTCTGAAATAACTGAAAATAATGACCCCTTCTTCAATGCATAAGCATAAAAAGATACCTAAAGTTTAAATGATTGTTCATAAAGGAGAAGGAACCAAATTTCAAATTCTTGTTATGAAAATTAATTTCTCTTAGAGTAAAATCCACCCCCATAATTATTCTTTCCAATTCCACCTGTAGCTTCTATAGTGAGTGCTTGAACTTGCCCCTCCTTATCTTGCCAATTGAAAATGGAGGAAAACAAGTTGTAGATGAACTTTCTATGAAATTATCTATTAAAAAAACATGTAAATGACCTATGGAGAGGTGAAAAGACACTCCACCATGTTTTTAATTGATGTTGAATTTGATAAATCCATACAAGTGCCCAAAAGGACCCTTTTTTGAGGAAAAACTACCATTTAATGATCATAACAGACTTATAACTAACACTTATCTTATTTTTACATTATTTTACCTTATCCAAATATATATCCACCTTTATGACATTTTATAACTCCCACCATCCGTACAGGTCAATTAATTAGCTAAAAAAGTGGCCAAATGACCCTTTTAACACCTGAAACCTAACAAGTGGTCAATATATGAATTATAAACACATTAAAACCTATAAAATACCATTTTAAGACATTTCCAAAATAAATTTATCCTTTGACTAGGTTTTACCATAGTTGACCAATGTTGACTTTTGTTGACTAGGCTAGTACAAAGAGGATGGGTTTCAAAAAGGACTAAGGAAAGGGTAATTGAGACATGTAGTAAAATAAATGACCCAATAAGACATATGAAACATTATCTAAAAGTTTAAAATTGTAGGGATTGACTCAAATTTGACTTGGGGTTAAATTTGGTCAATAGGTGGTTATGTTGAGTGACCCAAGGATGAGATCAACTCTATAAATTTGTATATTCCTAACCAACATCATTCACAAATTTTAATGACATATGATGATTCTATAACTAAGGATAATAAATAAGGGGTTAGAGGCAAGGATCTAGGCTCGAATCACACTATATTATTAACCTAAATCTAGGGAAAAGATAATGATTGGTGGACAAAGGATTTTTTCTTATTCCTATAAAGTGTTGAGAGAGTCAAAAATGATGTGGGGTGTTGGGTTGAAATAAATCCTCTCTCCTATGCTCATTTTTTATATCTTATTGTATATTTAATATGGAACTAGGTGCCCTAACCCTAGAGAAAATACCCTCTCTAACAAGACCATGCATTTCAAGGAATGTCATCCAAAGGAGAATAAGAAAGGTGTAAGAGTATGAGTTTGTATAGGCAATTGAGTGTTTGAATGGATTTTTTATGTTTTATAAGAAAGGTTTTATTTAATATGCTTACATTTTTGTCTAGGCTTTGGAAATATTTTTGGCTTATTTTTAATTTAAGGAATGCTTTTGACTTGAAAATGAAAAGTAATTATTTTTTGAAATGAAAAGACTTGAAAGTAAATAATGATAAGAAAACTCAATTTTAACAAAGCAAACACTTTTATGGGTATTTTCCAATAAATTTGTAGTGAATTCAAGGTAAGAGAATGATCTACTTAACTAAGCAAATGCCAAATTTTCTAAGTTTTCTAGATGCAACCTAGATGAAACTATGCATTTATTTATTTAAGAATAGAGTATGAATTTACATCATTGCGAACTATATACTATGCCAAAATATAATTTATTTAAGGAAATATTCACATTATAAACAAAAAAATACTATTAAGTTCTTAACACTTATTTTACTCATATGTAAGCAAAACAAACTTTTAAAATTCCTAGATTGGATGCATATTGGCAATGGATAATGTTTTGTTTTAATTAAGATAGTTATCTAAACTATTATTTTATGCCATTGTGTACTAAAAAAATGTTTTTAGTCTATTCAAAATAAGAAAAATAAGAATTTAAATAAGACCTTTTATCTACCTAATTTGATATATGCTTTTCTAGTTTCTAGCTGGGGTGTGTGTGTGAGTGAGTAGAGAAAAGAGTTTGTATTGAAATTGAAAATAGGTTTCCTGAAATGGATAGAATTACGTTTCTTATATTCTAATATTCACCCATAGCTTGGATGTAATACATATACACTATGAAAAAATATAATGAATGAAAGCAAAATAAGAGACCAACTACTTTTTTTTTGTTACAAATATTGGTAAAGTGATTTATTATTTTCCTATCAAGTATAATCTTACACAAAGATAATTTAACCAATATTATATAATAAAAAACTAAATTGAAAATAAATAACCTCTAAGCTAATCAAGGAAAAGACTATATAGAAGTATGTAGTATGTGTTGTTATTGTCCTCACTATTCTAGATACTTTATCCAATCAATTATTTAATAAACTCTCTAAATAGGAAGATGAACTAATGGATATCACAAAAAGGGCAAGAATAAGAGAGACACAATCTCAAACAAAGATCAACTGATCTATGGTTAGTTGAGTGAAATATTTATAAATATTGGGTTGTAGAATCAATGAAACTACCTTGGTTATAATGGTTTAGTCTATCATAAAAACAATATAAGTAGAGATTTTAAAAATGGTATCAATATATTTATTGTTCAAAGCTTAAAAAATCTAGGCCCTAATGTAAATTTTTGGATCCAAAATCATGCCAAAATTAGCTTGCTTGTAGAAGGTCCATGGAGGTTGTATGAATTAGTTTTATTGAGTTGAATTAGAATTTGAAATTAGGAGTGACTAAAAATTATTAGAAATATAAGAGGGAGTGACTTGGGCTAGAATGGATGCAAAATTAAGGTGGGAAAATCAATAAACATAATAGAAACGTGTAAAAATGCATGGAAGAATCAATCTTGAGGGTTAGACTTAGAAAATGAGGAGGAGGTGACATGGATTCCTCTCTTTTTAGGGGGAAGTTATGCAAACACCACTTTAGGTTATAGAAATGTTGTTGTAGATTTTGAAAATTCCACTAATTTAATACAAATACTACCTTACTAGGATGAAACTTACACAATGTTTTACCAATATGCAGTAGTGATTTTTAAAG
This sequence comes from Torreya grandis, assembly GCA_037957365.1. NCBI lineage: Eukaryota > Viridiplantae > Streptophyta > Pinopsida > Cupressales > Taxaceae > Torreya > Torreya grandis. The sequence goes on from JARHVA010001162.1 coordinate 70,872, forward strand.
TACATGTGGTGGTTTGGTAAACTAGAGTGGCTATCTTGTCACATTCAGTGGTGGTTCTATCATTGCATATAAGGGTTTTAAAACTAGGTTGAAAGAGGCTATAAAGGCCAAGCAAAAGGATAATAAAAATTATTCAAAAGAAAATAAGAATGAAATAGAACCAAGCGGCTCGAGAGAGCCTTACTCTGAGCATTCATTGGGAAATCATTACATCATCATCATACATTCTAATAAACATGTCACACCATGTAATTTTCTAGGTGTATTTATATTTCATCCTCAAGAGAAAGCCTTGTCATTAATTGATGAGGGTGTGATATTGAGTAATGACTTTCAAAAGGAACCAAATTTTTATTAACGTTAGACATATTATAGTCTAGATGAAAAACAAAAACAATTATTATTGGATTTTTATGGTATCAATTATTTAAAATATTTATTTTAGTTTCACTATTATCAGATTCTAATTTTCAATTAATTAGAATGACATATAGTATTTTATAGATTCTAGTTTATATGTTTTTGAAATTAAAAGTTATTAATCAACTAGTAGTAGATATTTTTCTAGTTTGTTGAAATAATTTAATTTTTTTTCAAATAATGGTTAAGTAATTAATATATGATTTTGATGCAATCAATTCAAAATCAATGAAATAATTTTCCCCCAATTATAAGTTAAGCTTAGATAATATTGAAATTGATAATGTTCTCTATGAAATCAAGTTTCTAAAGTTGTTGATATCATAATCATTATTTTATGGAAGCTAATCAAGTTGTTGGTATCATATACAATCTAGGGGACACCTGGAATTACTATGGGATTTATATTTGGTCAACTTACCTATTTTACTTAGGCATCTAGCATAAGATTCCATGACATCTTTCCTCATCTCACCTATCCTAGCTCCATTTACCTAATAGGATTTACATGACCAAATAATATTATCCCATGCTTAGTCTTGTTTGTGAACAACCATTTATGTGTTTTTAACTTGTGTGTATCTATTTTTTCCAAGCCATTGTCTACTAAAAAGAATTCAAAAGAAAATAAGAATCTCTCCATTATCCTTAAAAGCTAATTATGACATTTAAGCATCTCTCCATTTTCAAGTCTCGATGCTATCAGATTTTTCAAACCACTAGAATTCTCTATCAAACTATAGGTCACAACATGTACTCTTACACCTAGAGTTTTCATAAATGTTAGATACCTAGGAGACCATATCCAATATCAGATTACCACATATAATCATACACCAATGTTTTTCAAATTTTGGGAGCCCTGATCTAATTAGAGATCACCACATGTATACATACACCTAAATTTTTTATAAAGTCAAGAGGGTTGATCTAGTCAAAGATCATCACATGTAGATTCAAACACTTGGAGAATTGCATACATGGTAAATCATTACCACATCATCCCCTTAGCATAGTAGTAAACCTATTAAATAATTTTTTCCATATAAATGGGATGTTGTGATAAACATCTATGGATATTTTATGCCATTTTATGATCATAAACTTTTATAGTTATGACTTTAATATGATAAAAAATCCATTTAATAATCATTCTAACAATGTGAATGGATATGTGATGGAGTGATGCGACACCATAAAAACAAGATACATGGATTTTGATGATACTAATTTTGATAATAAACTATTGCATGGCACAAAAATGAGATAGAATGCCATTATCAATTTGGTAATATTATGATCAATTAATAAGTTTATATGAAATCAAATCACTTATCTAGATGACTATTCTTCATGCTTATTCTATGATCTATTTAATGTATAAAGGATATGATTTAAATTTCACCAAAATAGTCAACTTTTTTTGGATTAAAATAAACCCACCTTTTATTGGTGTGTAATCTAGGATGAGCATAAATAGAGGCCTAATTTTCCCTTTTAGCAAGTGTCAAGAACCAACATAAGAACAACAAACTAGAGAATAAAAGTAGACCAACATCCCCAATAAAGACCAACCAAAGAGACAAATAAACTAATAAAAACACAAGATAAAGAGATACAATAGGATCCCAAAAGGACCGAGAAACAACAAAGTAATAAAATAACTAAACCTACTAAAAAATTAGATAGTTATCTAGTAGGCCCCAAAACAATTTTTTATAGATTAAGAACTAGAGAATAACAACCCAAGAAAGGAAAATATAACAAAAAATAAGAACCTAAAAAACTATAAAGGTCAACAAATAAAAATAAAAACCACTTTTAGTTGGTATGAGAACCAACCTATCCTAAAAAAAAGTAGGCCCAACTCTTAGTAGACTAATTTTGACTAGAATGGGAACTAGCTTGTGTTAGGTTGTGGAGCTAAAAGCTTCATTGATGCAAACAGAGGAGGAGGTTTCAGGAAGGTTACTGAGTGTTACTATCACCGGCGTCGGTCAAGCCAACCGACGTCAAAAGGGAAGAGATAGAAGGCAACCGACATCGGTCAGAAGTCGGCCGGCGTCGGCACTCCCCAAGCAGACAAGGACCGATGTCGGTCACCTGTGTGGTTTGAGCTGTGAGTGTTTTACAGGTAGTTAGCTATTGAACCAAGTGTTTGCATGTCAAGAGCCAAATTTAGACTAGAAGCCGTGGATCTAATTATTATAATTAGGTGTCTAATTATTGTTTGCATGAGATCTATTTAAGAGACTCATTGGTTGTATTGTAAACTTGTGATAGAGAGTAAGAGAGCAATAATATAAGCTCCTTCTGTGTGTGAGGTGAGCATGGTGTATTCCTCCTAGTGCCACATTACCAAGTGTGGGTGCTAGATTGGAGAATCAGTAGGGTTCTTCATGTATGTATGATCTTGGTCATTAGGTGAGCATGGCTACTTTAGGAGATCTACATGGTAAGTAAGATCATTGATTTACAGGTGTATGTCTGTGCAAGGTCAAGGTTCACAGGTGTGTAGAACCAGATTGATTTACAGGTGTGTAAGATTAGATAAGACATCAACACAACAGGGAGCAGAATCAGGTGGGATCTACTTGGAGTACAATGTGTACTCAGAAAGAGAGAAAAGAAGAAGGCAAGAAAGATCCTTCCATAAGTAAGGTCTATTGAGGTGCAAGTTGTTGCAGGTTCAGGAGAGATCTACTTGAAGTATGTTTGTGTACTTGTGGAGTGCGTGGAGCACTTGTGGAGTGCATGGAGCACAGGTGTACTAGCAGTAGTGGATACTGGCTGGTTGGAGGTGAACACCAACTCTGTGTTTGAGTTGGATGTTGGGACCTAAGAGAGAGAGCTTTGAGGAAAGATTTATTGTTTATGCCCTAGAGGTGTGGGAGCCCTAGAGGTGTGTAAGGAAGAAGAACTGTGGCAGCCTTCTTTATTGTATTTCCTTTTTGAAAAAGTTTTAATACAAATTGTGTATTGTCTCTCATATTCTATGTTATTTCTAGATTCTAGTTACTTGTGTATTCTAGTTAATTTTCGCATGTTAAGTTGCTTGGTACTCAATTGTGTGCTTCTGTTATTTATCCCAACATGTGGTATCAGAGCTAAGGTTGTAGGGAGCAGGTTTTATGTTTGGTTACAGGTCACTCTCAGGGGTTTCTGATTGAGTGGGAGTAGAGCAATGGTAGATGAAAGTAAGCTAAGAATGGAGGAGTTGAAAAGCATAGATGGTCACTTACGGTCCTATGGAAAGAAAGAGCAGGTAAAAGAATATTTTTGGTTGGTAGCAGATCAGGATGAAGGAACTGAAGATGCAGATGTTGCAGGTGTTGTTGCATAAGATGCTTTGGGAGGTTTCTTGAATAAAGTTGAATCTTGGATAATAGATTCTGTTGCCTCTTTCCATGCAGCCCCAAGGAGAGGAGCTAGTGAGCCTTGCCAAAGAATTGGCAAAGGGGAAGTGAAGCTGAAATTGCAGGCCGCCAACACATGGGTGTTGAAGGAGGTCATGCAGGTCTTAGGTTTGGAGATGTGGCTAATTTTTTCAAAAAATTTGGGTGAGAAGAGATGCACAAAAACTCTCATAGTGGATGCACTTGAATTAGCTGGTGGTAAGAAAATAGGTACTCTTTATCTACTTGTTTATATTATTGATTCTTCTTTTGTTGCGGAGACATGGCTTTATCGGCTTGGTCACATGAGCAAGAACGAGATGCATGTTCTTAAGTGAAAGACTGATATATTTGATAGGCTTAAGAACTAGAAAGCCTTGGTGTTCTTGGAGGAGATGATAGATAGAGACTAGTGGATGGGGCTGGATACTTCTGAGCAGGGCAGTTTGGACATGGGTTTTGATTCAAAAGAGCTTGCGTGTAAAAAGTCATCACTCATAGAAAAACACAGGTACCGGCATTGATAGGAAAATTGACGTCGGTAGTAGGTAAGACCAACATTAGTCAGGAGGACCGATGTCGGCAATAGGAGGACACCGATCTCGACAGGGTTGGTAGTCAGGATAGGCACATGAAACTGACATCGGTTGGATGCAGACTGTGTGGTGACTGAGGTCGGTCACTGTAATGAATTTTGGGTAGACAGCAAGCTATCAAGGAGTCTCAAATGCACATATAGAGGATTGAAGGTGGTAAGTAAGCCTCAAATTCATTGTTCCTCTTCTTTATACTCATTACTTACTGCAGAGTAGGAAGGATCCAGGAAATAGTGGGAGCATTGCAGGAATATGATGCAGAACCAAGCGAGAAATTTGGTAGGGTTGCCAGCGGGTATGAAAGCACAGAGATGAATGGATACCTTAGTTGAAGAATAGAGTGAATGGACACGTGAGATGGAAGACCAGGTCATATGGTCTTGAGGAAGCTGCAGAACAGTGGTACAGGTTTTGACAGGTGGATGACAAAGCAGGGCTTTAGTCAATGTCAGGGTAACTACTGTGGTTTGTCTTACCAAGGGGATGGTGATTGTAACATCATTCTATTGCTGTATGTGGATGGTATGCTAGCTAGCACATTTGTACATATAGGGTTTTGCTGAGCTAAGGGTAAGATTAGTTCAGTGGTTTGGTATGAAGAATTTGGAGCAGCAAAATTCTTTGACATGGGAGACATGGGAGATCACAAGTTGATTTTGTCTCTAGTGGGAGCTAATGTGAATCAGGTGTTGGGGAGGTTTAGGATGCAGAATCAGAGCACACCAAGGGCTAGATAGTTTAGTGTCCAAAATCACATGAGGTCTGGTATAGACCTGAGTTTGCCCAAGTAGTGGGTGTTGTCAGAGAGTTAGGAGCCAATTCGGGGAAGTGGGTTCTCATAGATTTGAGAGGGACCAGCAGCAGGTATACATGTAGGGTCAGGACTTCACTACATGAGTTTGTAGATTCAGATGTGGTAGGGTCTCAGATGACAAGAAGTGCACCACAGGTTTTGTGGTGGGTGGTCTTCAGGGTTGAGCTTGAAGATGGATACAAGCCAAAAAATAGATTAAATGGGGTATAGGTACAGGTACAGTGCAGTTGTTTATCTCTAAGTGGGAGATTGTTAGGTTGTGCAGCTAAAAGCTTCACTGATGCAAACAAAGGAGGAGGTTTTAGGAAGGTTGCTAAGTGTTACTGTCACCAGCGTCGGTCAGGCCAATCGACATCGGTAGGGAAGAGACAAAAGGCAACTGACTTCGGTCAGAAGTTGGCCAGCATCGGCACTCCCTAGGCAGACAGGGACTGACGTCGGTCACCTGTGTGGTTTGAGCTACGAGTGTTTTACAGATAGTTAGCTAACGAACCAAGTGTTTGCATGTTAAGAGCCAAAGTTAGACTAGAAGCTATGGATCTAATTATTGTAATTAGGTGTCTAATTATTGTTTGCATGAGATCTATTTAAGAGACTCATTGGTTGTATTGTAAACTTGTGCTAGAGAGTAAGAGAGCAATAATATAAGCTCTTTTTTGTGTGAGGTGAGAATGGTGTGTTCCTCCTAGTGCCACAGTACCAAGTGTGGGTGCTGGATTGGAGAATCAGTAGGGTTCTTCATGTATGTATGATCTTGGTCATCAGGTGAGTATGGCTACTTTAGGAGATCTACATGGTAAGTAAGATCATTGATTTGCAGGTGTATGTGTGTGCAAGGTCAAGGTCCATAGGGAATCCACTAGATAGTATAGACAAGGGTTCCTTAAATAATCCATGAATATATAACTTAAAGACTAAACCCTCAAATTTTTCTAAAACTACCAATCATCAATGTAAATTACCCAAAACATTAGTAGGTCTTGATGCAGGTTTACTACTTGAGGTGAGTATATGCCCATTTAGACCAAAAAAGTGACCTCCCTTATTTTCACATATGGTTTACACCATCTTCTTCTATAGATAATCTAGCTATGGATTTTGAACTTCCATAAACTGACTAGATTCAAAGAATAAAAAACCCGGGTGTTTGAGACTCCTTCTATGTAGGTGCATCCCTTTAAAATGGTGAACCTTTTTTTGAAATATTCAATTTAAAACCAATACATATTCTTGCTAGGAATGGACAAGTTGAGGGTAGTGCCCTCCTTAATGTTCCAAGAAGCCAAATGATGTGCATGGTTACTCTTTCTTTTGATTGTGTGCTTTACTTTTCCATAGTAGGAATTAAAGGAAGGCTTGTTGGACCTAAAGAGTAGAAAAATATCATGGGTTTAATCCAACAAGGAGATAAATTTTATGAGAGTAAGATATATCATGGAATAACAAGATCTCAGACCAATCTCTCAATAAGAATAAATAATTTTAGGAATATAGAACACATAGTAATATTAATGAAATAAAGATGGAAATAAAATGTAAGAACAAAAACCCAATAGAGACATAGATTTAACGTGCTTCATCTAATATGGGTTATATCCACATAAAAACAACTATTTCTTCTCTTATTTAGTCCAACAAATGAAGGGAAAAAACTACAATACATCCATTACAATATCCTCTTCACTCACATGTAGTGTACCACTATGATTAAAATTCCATCATATTAAAGGAGGTTACATATTAGGGAAAAAATGCACCAACATAATTTGTGTCATTATAGATATGACCTAATAGTGAATGGTCTAGATTTGCTAAGAAATTACAAAGTTTTATAATGATAGTGGACCCCCATGGTGAATCTTGTGGGGGGGCGGGGGGGGAGGGGGTGAGGGGGCGTTGCCCACCCCCACACCCCCTTTGTCCAGAACTAAACATTCCTTCCAACAAATAATTCATGCATCAAGGTCTTTCCAAGCCAAAATATAAAATGGAATAGACCAAGGACCTTTTAATATCAACCCAAAAGGTTTTTAGGTGTTGCAAGACCAACAATCCCAAACATGATGAAAAAAGGGAGATTTGGCAAAGGTGAGTATCCATAGGTATGTGTTTCTATGCATTTTGAGTCTAATAGAGGATCATAATCAAACACAATAAGGTCCCCAACATAGGGTCTAACCAAATAATCCACATGCACACATATAGTCCAAAACTAGGTAGAACACATATGGATGAGGATGGGTGAAATGAAGCCATGAACAGAAACAACTTAGACCTTCCAATCCCCCAACAAGATTAAAGGATTTGAAGAAACACCTTTCTGACCACAAAGAATTAGCTTCATACTAGAATATAGACCCTTTCTCAAATCTAAATCATCATATTCATCATCTTCACCATCCTTATTATCCCCCAAATTTGAATCTAGTTTAGGTTTGGACCAGTTTAAATTTCATCAAGATCAAGATGAGAGGTAAAATTTGACTTATATTGTAGACCAAGGTCACCATTTTAAAATATGTTATAACAACTAGGTGGATATAATATCTCAATAATTATATATTAATTACTAATATTAATAAGCTAATAAATCTATTTATATGTATAAAAATAATTCTCTTTGTTTATAGATACAATAATAATTATAGTTATCACTACAACATTAATCAACTTCCATATAAATAGGCAACCTAGTTAGTAATAGTTAATAACTTGTATCAATAACTTTTTTACTTAAAAATAATTCCATCTCTCACTATAAATTTTATCCAAATATTATTAGGTTTTTTTACATAAATTCTTGTAACAAATTAAAATTATTTAATAGTATCAATATAACTAAATCAAAGTCACTAATTGTTCTTTGTATGTTTTCAAAGAGTGATGAATATTTATTTGTGGCCCCACCTAGTCTAACCATGTATATAAGTTTTGGCAAATTTTATTATTAGAATGTAGTGTGACATCAAATTACTAGGTTGGAGACAATATAAATAAAATGGAGTCTATTTTGTTACAAACAATGTTTTCTCACCTAAGAATAATATGTTATTTGTTTCATACAAGTGTATGTACTTGTCTATAACACTTTCAAATTTTTAAGTGCATACCATCACAATATTTCCTTTCTTTGATATGATAAATTTGTCACTAATTTTGCAATATGATATCCCCCACATAAAAAATCCACATTTCTATCCATTCAAATTGTTGAATGAAAAAATGTTGTACTCTTGAGTTCAAGTATGTAAACCACAACGCAATATCAAAATGTTTATTTAAGAATATTAAATAATTCAGAGCTAAATGTATAACTAAAGTATTCATAACATGAATATAAAAATTATAGGTGTTTGGTCTATGATTTAAATTTAATGGTCCTTTAAACCCTACACATCACTCCTTTTACTCCTATTATCAACAAATTCCTTCTAAGTGGAATGATAATATCTAAAATAGTCAATCAATATGATAATTCTCTTTCAGTAACTAGCCAATTACTAATATTCTATTCAAATCAAGTTCTTAAAACCATTGTATAATAGTTTTTGTTAAGCACTTCATCTTATAATGTAATTTAAAGGTTTATTTATTTATTATAAATTCATAGTTATAAAAACATTTGGGGATAATCTCATAGTATCAAAAATTCTTGGAGCAAAATTCATTTTTTCAATAGTACTTATTTATCAATAAATTATGATAACTTAGAATAACTTAAAACCTTAATATATATAAATTCTAGAAATGTACAATTTTAAAAAAAAAAATTTAAAGTATATTTAAAAACATTATTTGAGAACTCAACCAAATATGAATGAAAACATATATATAACAATCAGTATTAACATCAGATAGTAATGAAAATTGAATAATGCTCACAAAAATTATTTTCTTTTAACAAACTCAATTTATTTTATATAAAAAAACTCAATTTCATTTATTGTATGGTTCAACACATGTCATAGATACATTTATATCTTCTTTCAAAAACAATATTACATCATCTCCATCCCCAATCAAGGCTAGTTGCATAAACAATGTTTCCATAAGCCATTTTTCCTTTGTAAACTCTTTTTCAGATAAAAAATTCATTGGAATGATAAAATTTTCTTGAGGTACACCTTTTTTTAGTGGCTTGATTTCAATAGTGCTTCTAGAATTAAAATGAATTTCAGATTCCTTCTAAATTATATCCAAATTCTTAATAAATATTCGCACATTTTTTTATAATTCTTAAAACCGCAACCAAATAAAGGAAAACATCCAATTTATCATTTAACAATAGTTTCAGTATAATTTTATGTGCATTGGCATTTATATCACACCTAGACAAAAATGCTAATTGAAACTATGAGGACATAGCTATTAAAAATTGGGTCAAATGTCCTCTTGGTTATATATACTTGTTTTTTACTTAGAATTTACTACTATTATTTTTTGAAGAATGTTTTTGAATTAATAACCATTCTAAGTCGAGAACAAGCTAATGTTTTTTAGAAGCACTACAGATAATAATAATTTTGAGATTTAGTTTTACATTCAATTTATTTTTGAATTTTATTATCCTAATATGCCACTTAATATTTTATTTGAATTCTTAGGAATTTACATAGATTTTACATTATCTATATTCAAATCTACAAAAGCATTTAAAATTATAATTATTAAATACTCGACAAACATAATCAAACTAACTATATTGAGACTTATTCATGAAGTTTTCAATAATTGATTATTAATTTAAGTAACAATTATTACCTTCTTGTGAGTCAAGTGTGACATTATTGATGCATGATCTAATGTAATTGATGTGTTTACCAAAAAAAATTACATTTTCTATTGAATTTCATATTGTTAGTTGGATGTGACCTCTAGATATTTATGTGTCTTCCCTTAAGCTAAATTTGATTCTTCATTTAATTTTTCATCTATGCTCATCATTTTTTTGTAATGGATTAATAATTTATATGAACATGGAACACACACTATTAGAATGGGAATTCTAAATTATTTATAATGAGTGACCACCCATAAATTATCCAATGCATATAGATGTCTAATAACCAATATTGAGGGATGTGGATTATTATAAAAAGTGTAATGTTATAGATAATTCAATAATCATCAGTATATTACATATTTAATATTTATGATACAAAGGTTTGACTTCAAATATGAAAATAATTTAGCGTGTAACTATGCAAATTTTATGATATAAATTATTATCAAACCATGTATGTACTTAGGGGTGTAATGATATATTTGTATTATTGTTTAATCATCATATATTACTCTATATTTTACACTATGCATATCATTAAATTCATATTTAAATCTGAAACAAATTGTATCACATTTGTACCTCCATAAAGTACTAAAATAGGGGATAATTATATGTTGCATCTTGATAACATGTGCTCCAAAAAATTGACATCTCTTTCATAATTGAAACGATACTATGAAAAGATAATCCCAATATTAGTTAGCCTCATAATTTTTAAGGGTTTGGTGTGTGACCAGTCAGCTGTTATTCTCACTTCTTCATCGACCCTATATTATGAATCATTCAAACCATAAATTCTAAAGACTATCGACAATTCCTCAAATTCACTTTCCTAGTTCAAAATCCTATAACATCATTTTAAAATGATTTCATTATTTTATTTGTTATTTTCAATGTATATGCATAAAAAATTATGAAATAATTAGGCTGAGCACTAGAACAAGAAAAATGCACATAGAAGTCATTGTACTAGACCTAATACAGGATATTAGTTCTATGATATCACTTTGTGTGACATCAGTGACAACATTGTAGTAATCTACACTAAATAGAATAGTATGTCCTAGTGATCCTAATCTTATACCTAATATAAAGGGAAAACACATTGACATGTGAACTTGTAATCATCTTCCTCCCTTGGTATATAATTTTTTGTAACTGATGATACATATAGTTTAAGGAGGTTGATATAATCCTTTGACATCATTGTATTATCTTATCTTATTGTTTAGATCCCTTACCCTATTTTATTTTTATCTTTGTATTTATGAACTCCTCATAGATTTGAACAAAGTGAATTTTATGCATATGAATTATTTATATCACATTTGATGCACTACACCTAAAAATAGATAAATTTTTAGCAACTTATGAATTTAAATCATTTATAATTTTCACACTTGAGACTCTGGTCTCCTTCACTCTTTTTCAATATGCAATTAAATTTTATAACTTCATGCCATAGTCAAGATTCATATTCATCCAAAATTGTACATTCATAATTTTGACTACAAGTACATCTAATTCTTATGCAAATAAACCTTATATGCATCTAAATAAACCCAATATAAATTTATCTAACGAATTTAACTTAAAATACATGTCACTAATTTTATTAGGGATTTATCCCACCACTTATGTAGAGAGAAAAAACTAGAGCCCATTTTTCCCATATGTCATTGGGAAGAATGAGAAATGATAACTTATCACTACAGTTGCTCAATTTTTATTTTTTCAAAAATATTAAAAATCTCTTCTTCAAATACTTATATGAAAACATAAATTAAAATTACATTAATCATGCATATAAAGTAGTAAAACTAATATTTTTAGTTCATTTTATTATTAACTAAATTTAATTCAATTTTTAAAGTACCTTATAGTTAGATACCTTTTCTTTTATAGAATTAATTTGTTGTGGTATTTTTTACATGATCTAAAACAACCTACATTTTTACAACTACTAAATAAATTTTATTACAATCCACATCCTATTTTCCATATGTTCTTATTTGCATATATTAATTATCTACTATGTTGTGGCTTTGGTAGAAATAATATGAGCTAACATTTATTTTAATTTATCATGAAAATATGTAAACTCATGGTTTTTCAGAAAAAAAATTGATAGATGTGATGGTATGTTGTCCATGTTGGCCAATTTTGGCCTATATACAAAAATTTGCATAGGTAGATCAGTTTATGGAAATTATTAGATGGAGTATCAAGTTGAATAGAGTTATTGATTAAGTGGGTGACCAAATAATGAAGAACAAATCAAATATTACTTACAAATCTTTTAAAACACCTTAAGCAAGCTTAAAGTGCAATTTGTTGATCTTTTGGAAATAGGTCTAAGATTGCAAAGTGTAAAAATTAGTAGGTTCTCATGGTGATCATGACCTTCATGGACATAAAGAAGGTTTCACAGGTATTAGAGACTCATTATGAAACTTAAAGTTCAATCGCAAGCCTAGAAAGACCAGACTATCATAATCACATCATGCAGAAATGGATAGATCAACTTGATTATTCATTTAATAAATGAATTTGGTAATTATTATAAAGTGGTCATGGTGATTTTAGTGCAAATAACATCTAATAAAAATTTCATATCTTGATGTCTTATTTATTTTGAGATATAAAGCTTGAAAGTTAGACATTCAGAGTGAAACATGCATGGGGACATCAAGATTATGCTTCATGAACTAGTCATTTGAATTAAAATGTTCTAAGATTAATGGTTGGTGTTTGATCAGATCAAATACAAAAACAAATAGTGATCATACAAATGTTAATGGGTCTAACAAAAATCAATTATGTATATTTAATTGTAAATTCTAGATCAATGATGAACATCAAGTCAAAAAGTCAGCATGAATGCATCGATGATAAGTATCAAGATCTTGAGTGTTTAAATATAGATCTAACAATGTGTGGATAATGATAAGGTAAATGGGTATATATATATCATTCTTGATCATTTAAATCATGAGGATGAATATTGATGGTCAATATTAAAGGTCTAAAGATAAGATATTTCAAGTGGAGAATAATTGCAACCTAGGACAAAATAGAGGAAAATCCTGAAAGCATCATCCCATTTACATTAGAGCAATATAGTTAGGGGTTATAAACAATAAGTTTTTGATTGCATCAACATTTTCTTCAAATATTTTGAACACACAGGGTCAATCTATTGGGGTTGCATTATTGTTTCATGACTATGATATTTAATCTTTAAAGAAGGATCCATACATACAATGAGTTATTATGTTCCATAGGGTCCAAAAGTATGATAGGTATATTTAGACCTAATATAGAGATCAATAAGGGAATTATGTGATCTATAGGTCTGCATCGATATAAAAGCAATAGGAAAACCAATAAAGGAGATTGGTTTTCAATCTATAGAAGAGACCTATGGTCAGATATTAAAATGGGAGAAATATGTGATAAATGAAATAATGTCTCATATTTAGACAAATATATAACTCTATAAAACAAATACTAAGAGTAGACTGAGGCATGGATCTGTCAAGTCCATGGATATGAGGACATTATCCTTACAACAAAAGTAAGTGGGAGATGGCATATGAATTCATGGACCAAATTAGGGGATTAGAGAAAGAAGTTAGAGCACTTAATGCTATTCAAAACCATAAAGATATTTTCCCCAATAGAATTAGTCATGACTAACCATATTTGGTAAGATCTTGTCCTCTAGTGTGTTGATCAATCAATGAAATGATTCAAAGTCTATTGGGACAAATGAAGACTATATTTCCTATGATATATTAGATCTAATTTGATCAAAACATGGTGGGGTAATTCATAAAAATGTGGTAGCTCATTTAATGACCTAGGATCGTGTGCTCACTCTCTCCCTCCCATTTCTCCTATATGTCCCATTATTTTACATTTTTTAGGCTCTCTCTTAGATTTGAGGACAATCTCTCACTTTTGATAGGAAGTTCTCTTAATTCTGTAAGAGTATAAACTATCATATGATAAGGCTAGACCCTATCAACACTTATATGAAAAATTTCTTAAAACTAATAAAGGATTTATTTACCTATCTCTTGCTTTAGAACTATGTTTAGTAATCTTATGCATGATGGTATTGTGAAGGATAATATTATATGCCCATTGTCCTCCTTTATTTACTATTTTAGGGTGTTTCCTAGTTGATTGTAGGTATATATTTGTGTTATTTCTACCATTAATGTGAGCTTGATGTGAGTCTTTGAATTCCTTCTAGATCCATTCATTTCATCCTCAACCTAATGTTTGAAATACTTATGCAATTAACTAGATTTTGAGATTATGTGAGCTAGTATTATCTTATGCTTCTTCAATGTATATTTCATGTTTTTACGAGTTCTCATTTAATTTGGTTCATCACCCTATTATATTTCTTAAGATCCCTATTCCACATTTCTAACCCTTTTCTTAGTCTAAACATTAGTATAGGTGATCCATCAAGAGGAATTTGGCCTTCTCTAGAGGTTCAAGACCACCATAGGTGACCTATAACCTAGGGTTGTACCAATAGTATAGCTCAATTGGAGGGAGCCTAAAGAACTCCCCCCATGGTGAAAATTGATGCTAAAATATTTTTTGGCATGCCTAATGGGACTATAGTTCAAATAAGATTGGTAAAATTTTGATGTTGATTCCAAGAAACAACATCTAGTGACTCCAAAAGAAGATTCAAAATTATGTAGCAGAGTAGTGACTACATCTCATTCCAAAGGTGACTATAAGATCAACCTCTAAAGGTATTCCCTTTGAGTTCATTTAATTGCCTTTAAATTCAATCCAAAGGTTAAGGTTTGCTAATATATGCCCATATAGAGTTAACTTTATTCCTACATCAATTTCAAGGCCTACCCCTATAAGGAGATCTTTTTACAACCCTTTCATAGCCATGGTAGTACCTATATCTTTTGTGCTTTTAATGGCCAGAGTCTTATGGCACTCCCTCAATATGACCCTATTCTAGTAGTAACTCTTAAGAGTGTCCTATATTTTATTGGAAACCAAGATACAACCTCTTCTAAACACTTCATGGATATATACAACTTCTACAACATTCATGATATCAATGAAGAAAATGGTGTAATTACATTATTAGCCATCTCTTTTAAAGGTAAAGCCTTAGATTGGTATCAAATATTTACTACTAATTCCATTGCCACATGGGACCAATTAGGAGAGGATTTATGTAAAATATTTTAAGATAAAAGTGACCATTTATCACTTGTAGAGTAATTAACTACAATAAAAATACCCCCTCATGAGGTAATGCAGGACTTCTATACAAGGTTCAAAAAAACTTCGGATAAATTTGTAGTCTCTATTAGGCCTACTCTTGAATTTATCTTCCTATACTATTTGAAATCTCAAAATAGTTACATTGCAATAATGATCTAGTCAATGGGAGGAAACACATTGCCAGATGCATATGAGGTGGCAATCAAAGCAAAAAATTATCTAGTGTAGGCTGGAAAGCTTACACCTAGACCACCAATTCTTTTATTTCTTGAGATCATATCACCCCTTATTTCTATTCCTCCCCTTGATGTCATTCCTCATATGCCTACAATTAATTCCATATCCTTGCCTAAGCAAGAAAAGGCTTCAACTGGTTAATCTAGTAATTCCAAAGAACATAAGAACTTTCAAGAGCTTAAGAGCATGTTTCAGTCCTTGGGAAATGAGATAATGAATGCTAAGAGGAAACGAGCTTTAAATAAGGCTTATCATGCCTCATATCAACCTCAAAAACAATCCTATCAAACAAATATGCCATCTTAGAAAGGAAATTTCCAAGGCCAAGGTCAAAGTCAATGATAGGGACAAGGGTAACCTAACTATAATAGGCAAAACAATTATAACCCTAATTTGCAAGCACTTCCAACACTTTGGTCCCTATTCAAAATAATGTTACTCAAGAAGTTGAGGGTACCATGCTTTAGAATCAATCTTTTGGTCAATCCATTATCCCAAACACTAATTTCACTCAATCTTTCAATGATCAATGGTAGAAGGATACCAGTTATGGGAATAACCAAGCTCTTATGGCTTAGAACACAAATATACCCATGATGACAAAACTAGAGGAGCCTCAACAAAGTCAAGGACCTAATCAAGGACCAAGCCACTAGGTGATACATTGGTCAATTATGAGAAAGAAGAGTTTTATGCACTCAATCAATAGGTTATTTCTATCTAATCATACATTCCAGTGGTAGCAAATACAAGGTTCAAAATAAGGAACATCGATGGTAACTAAGAAGTAGTCAAGGAACCTCCTACCATTACTCCTTAAATATCAAATCCAAATGAACTTGTTTCTTCTCCAAATGTTCCAATTGATCCAAGGAATCAAAATTAAGGGAATGCCTTTATTTTTCCAAATCTCACAAATTCAAAGGATAATTGTGTTCTCCCAAAGCATAACCAAAAGTTATTGGTTCACCCATCAACATTATAGAAAAACTAAAAAGGCCTAGTGTGAGTGTCCCAATGTGGGATATGCTTTATGTGCCTAGTCAGGTAGACATCATTTAGGAAGGATTATAAAAGATCAAGATCCCTAAGAAAGAACCAAGCAAAGAGAAAATGGTTCTCACTAATGCAACCAAAGGACCAAATGAAGGGAATCTAGGTAAGGTGGTCAAACTTCCTCCCTTCTACATTTCAATAATCATTGGTGACTCTTTAGTGCATAATTTATTGGTATATATTGGGAATATCACCTTAGTAATGTCAAAGTCCATATCAGATCAGCTTGGCCTAAAATATGAACCCCAATCTAAAGGAGTTCTACAACTTGATGGTTCTTCCACCAAGCCATCTGGCATAATCATAAATCTCAACTTGACCCTACATACTTATCTCAGTGTCTCAATGGTTCAAGATGTGTTAATATTATATGTACCTCCTCATTTTACCTTATGCTTATCTAGGGAATTCATAACAAATATTAGAGGCTATCTTACAACATATTGGTCATACATGGCATTCAAAACAAGATATGGGACCAAAGTGTCCATCAATGCTAAGCCCATTGCATAATTCCACATTGAGACTTATGGGCTAGACATCATAAATCTCAATTTCACCATCCTAGATGAAGATGAACATATGGTTGATGAAAAGCTAGACACTCACCCTAAGGACATACCAAACATGTTTTTGGATAAACTATGGAATGATAATCATTTGGTTAACCCATTGGAAGGATTTAAAGAGAGAGCCATGGGTGTATATTGCTTACATGAAGAGAATCATTCCATGCCATCCCTCATTAGACCTCAAAAATATCCTATTGGCTTATGGAAATTATTCTTTAATGGATCAAGGAGAAAACATGGAGTGGGTGATGGTGAAATGTTAGTATCCACCTTAAATGACAAATATTTATCTTCTTACAGGTTCTAATTTAGTTTTTCTTACAATGCATTAGAGTATGAGGGTCTTATCTATGGAATTCAATGGGATAGTAAGAGAGGGATCAATAATTTACAAGTTTATGGGGATAGTGAGCTGATAGTGCACTAGGTTAGAGGGTAAAATATCTCCTAGAAACCTTTGATAAAATATTACAAATATAGAATGTGGGACCTAATTGAGGATTTTTAAGCCTTTCCAAGCAATACCAAGGAGCCAAAATGGACAAGTTGATAGGTTAACAGCTATGGGAGCTCATTTTGATATTTCAAAGGAGTTAAAAAAGACTAAAGTACAACCACATGTCAAAATGGTGGTAAAAACATCAATGCTATATAATGAATCCCATTATCAAGTCTTAGATAATGATAAATAAATTGCCTATTTCTTGAAGTAGGAAATAGAGTTATTAATGAACTAGGAAAGGTTTCGACATCAATATGAGGAGAAAATAGTTCAATCTAAATCCAATAAGCTTCCTAAAGGTTGGTCACCCTTAAAGGTCTTTTCAATGAAGGAGACCATATGAGAAAATAAAAGGAAATGATGTCAACCAATTAAGAGAACTATGAAAGAGTCCTTATCTTCAAAGATAAGCTCGTCAAGCTTAGAAAGGTAAACACTAAAGCTGAAAGGCATGCTTTCATATAACTTTTTAAGAATATGTAGACATATTTGCTTTAGAATATAGTGACCTTAGAGGCTTTGATCCCAATCTAGCCCAACACACTTAAAAACTAGAGGTTAATGAAAATCCTATCAATAAAAAAGAGAGGCCTATCAACCAAAAAATTAAATAGCTTATGAGGAAAGAATTGACCAAACTGATTAAATCCAATATCATCTTTCCCATTAATCACTCCTCATGGGTAGCCAATTTAGAACCTATGAGGAAGAAGATTACAGAGATAAAATTATGTGTTGACTTTAGGGATATAAATAGGGTCTCTTTGAAATAGCATTGCCCCCTACCATCCATGGAAAAACTACTCTAGATAGTTGCTAGTTCAGAATGATTTTCTCTTTTGGATGGATATTCAGGATACAACTAGGTGCTAGTAAGAGAAGAAGATCAGTATAAGACTACCTTCACCACCAAGTGGGGTACATATGATTACCAAAAGATGAATTTTGGATTTTAAAATATTGGATAAACCTTTAAAAGATCAATGGGCATAGATTTCCAAAGGTTTTTAAATTAGATGGTACTAGTTTACTTGGACGACATCACAGTTTTCTCCAAGAATGCTAGTGAGCATAGGGACCATCTAAGGTTGATATTTTAAAAATATAGAGAGTATGAGATCTCTTTCAATCCCAAGAAATGTGTTTTATTGTTCATGAAGGAAAAATTTTGGGTCATATTGTCTCAAAGGAAGGGTTATCCATTGAACCTAATAGAATAAGTGTTATCTTATAACTATTTACCTAAGCACAAGAAAGGAATCCAGAGCTTCTTTATGAAGATAAAATTTATGAGAAGGTTTATATTTGGTTTTGAAAACTTGGTCAAACCTATCACCACCATGCTAAATAATATCTAAGTGTTTTCTTGGTCAAATTAAGAAAGAACAACATTTGAGGCCATCAAGCAAGCCATTACCCAAGCACCCTCATGAAACCTAATTTCTCATAGGATTTCATATTGTATACCTTTACCAATATTGATAACATATAAGCTATTCTAATGTATAATAATGGTGAAGTACTTACTTGAGCATCTAATTGCCTTTTTTAGTTAAGGGATAGAAGGATATGAGGTGAGGTATACTTTTATAGAAAAGTAGGTTCTTGTAGCCTTGAGGAGCCTTAAAAAGTTTAGACCAATGCTTTCCAAAATAAATATCCATCTTATGGTGTCTCATCCTTGAGTTAGGGACTTCTTACTTAATAAATACTTGAATGAGAAAAGAGTAGGTTGGATTACCAAGCTCATTAAGTATGAAGTGGAGATCAAAGTTACCAATCTAGTAAGAGGCAAAATCTTGTGTGAGCATATGGTAGATGATCACATAGAAGTTGATTTGGTGACATAAGACAACTCACAAGTAGATGCACCTCCAATTCACAATAGTTGGCTCCAAGATATGACACATTTATTGATAATAGGAGAATGTCCTCAAGATTTAGATAGGGGGAAAAGAAGGTTTTTTAGACTTTAGTCTATACCTTACGCATTGGTTAATGGTGTTCTTTTTAGAAGGGACCCAAATGGACTAATTAGGTTTATTAATGACAATCAAGTAATAAATATTTTGAAGTAGTTTCATGATGGACCTATAGGAGGCCATTTTCCTCCAAAAACAACAACAACAAATGTAATGGGATCTAGGTATTTCTGGCCTAGCCTCTTCAATGATGCCTATGCATGGGTTATGAAATGTCAAAAGTTTGATATATTTGTAGGAAAATAAATATTTTCAAATCTTCCACTCAACCTAATTTAGATGAAACAACCCTTCATGTAATGGGCATTAGCATTCATATAAATGATAGATCCACCTTCAAGTATAGGGCATAAATGGGTTCTCACTACTACTAACTACTTCACTTGATGGCTCTTTCACCAAGCCATCTATAATAATAAAAAATATCAAATTTACCTTTCATACTTGTCTTAGTGTCTCAGTGGTTAAAGATGTGTTGATCTTAGATGTACCTCCTCATTTTACCATATGCCTATCCATAGAAATCACAACAAATATTATAGGTTATCTTGGAGTAGATTGGTCATACATGGAATTCAAAATAAGATATGAGACCAAAGTGTCCATCAAGGCTAAGCCTATTGCATAATTCCATAATGAGCCTTATGGGACAGACATCCTAAACCTCAATTGCAACATCCTAGATGAAGATAAACATATGTTTAGTCAAGAGATAAATACTTACCTTGAGGAGATACCATACATGTTATTGGATGAACTACGGAATGATAATCATTTGGTTAACCCCTTGGAAGGAGTTAAAGAGAGGGACATGGGTTTCTACTACTTACATGAAGAGAATTAGTCCATACCATCCCTCATTAGACCATGAGAATATCCTAGTGGCTTATGGAAATTATTCTTTGATGGTTCAAGGACAAAACATGGAGTGGGTGTAGGTACAATGCTATTATCCCCCTCAAATGACAAATACTTCTCTTCTTACATATTCTAATTTAGTTACTCTTGCAATGTAGTAGAGTATGAGGGTCTTATCTATGGCTTTATATGGGTTAGTAAGAGAGTGATCAAGCATTTGAAATTTTATGGGGATAATGAGATGATAGTGCAATAGGTTAGAGGCTAACACCAAGAACCCTTTGATGAAATCCTATAAATATAGAATGTGGGAACTAATTGAGGATTTTGAGGCCTTTAACATCCAAGTAGTACCAATGATCCAAAATGGACATGTTGATAGGTTGGTAGCTATGGTATCTCAGTTTAACATTGGAAAGGAGTTAAAAAATACTAAAGTAAAACCATATGTCAAAGTGGTGGTAATAAAATTAGTGACAAAAAATGAAGCCCATTTGTAGGTATTTAAGAATGGTAAATAAATTGCTTGTTTCTTGTAGTAGGAAATAGAGTTCTCCTAAATGAACCAAGAAAGGTTTCAATATCACTATGAGGAGAAAATAGTTAAATTGAAAAACAATAATCTTCCTAAAGGGTTGGTCACCCTTGAAGGTCTTTTAAATGACAGAGACCATATGAGAAAAGATAAGGCAGTGATGTCAACCAATGAAGAAGACTATAAAAAAGTCCTTATCATCAAAGACAAGCTCCTAAAGGATGAAAATTTAAACACTAAAGCTCAAAGGGATTATTTCATATAACTTTGTAAAGAATATGTATACATCTTTGCTTGGGAGTATAGTGACCTAAGAAGCTTTGATCCCAAGCTGGCCCAACACACTATAGAACTAGAGGTTAATGCCAAGCCTAATATGTTAGTTATTTTAATTATGTAAATAATTAAAATTGAACATTTAAGTTATTACTATGTTTAGTAAAGTCAATTTTGGTCAATAATGTGACCTAAAGCTTTACATACGTTTAATTTTAATTAGTTGTGTTTGTTATCTTCTTTTTATGGGTTTTATTTTAACTCACAAACATATATAAAATTAGTACATGAAGATGAATATCATGAATTAGATTTATGAGGTAGATTATATTTTGAAATATAATATGGCCCATAGATTTATAAGCTTATGAAGAGAGCCACAGTCATATTTAGGTACCAAGTTAATGGATCTTGGTGGGTTGGTTTACATGTTTCATTTTTTTATGTTGGTCATTTGTTGGAATGTTTTCAAGCTCAATTGTTTCATATTCCTTTATCCATTAATTCTTTTCTTCCATAATCCATATCCAATTGATGGTTGGGGTGGTATAGGTCCACTTATGGTTCATCTCATTGGCATTGGTGAGGCAATATTAGCTTTATTAGATTACGTGCAGTGATTGGATTATTTTCTTCTTACTTTGAGTTATGATAGTTGGCTAGAAATGAATTAAAATTGTTATGTAATTCTTATATATTAATTTCATGTTAGTTACCATGATTGTATTTCATACAAGTGATTTGACATAGACATGTATATTTGATTAGTGAAATAATTGTAATTGGTCGTTTGATTATTTGAATAATATGGAATTACTAAATTGATATGATTTTATATTCATTCTTAAATTATTTAATATATGCATATAATTATAAGCTCCTTAGCTTATGTTGGTAGCTAAAATACTTATTTGGAATAAGTATTTAAGAATTTTATTTGACTGTTGTAACATATCGAGTTGTGATGTGATCATGTCTTTGAGTGTGCATGTAACATATTTTATTTGAATTTTATTTTAGTCAGTTGATTATGAAAATACTAATGTTTGATCTCAAATGTAAATTATGTCTCGAATATGGCTTGATTTTTTCCTTTCTAGAACATAAGGAAATAAGACGAGGTTATTATGTTAAAGGTACATGTATGATTCTTTATATTTATAAGATTATATAATCTAGGTGATAGTATTCATTAGATATGTTTAGTTTTGATATCTATTATACTGGAATAATTTGGGTGAGGTTGAAAGTTATATTTAAATGAACTTTTCAAATTCCTATAGTTTATGAATCCAAATGTGACATGGATTAACTAATGAATGTATTGATATTTCATTAAAGTTTGAACTATAACTATGCATTTGGTTAAATGAAATCCTTATTATTTAACTACTAAATTAAGGGATTGAATTCAGTTCAATACTTATGTTAAAAGTTGTAATAAATTAATGAAATATGTCACATCCCATTTTCTCTCTAGATATAATAACCTATTGATTTGTGGATTTTTATGGTTATTATTTGTCTAATTACCATTTTGGTTAAGTTAAATTTCATATGTTGATTATGGACAATTATATACTTGATTTTTAATGATGGAGCTAGATATACTTGTATATTGTGTACATGATGATCATGGTTATTTAGTTTGTTACAGAAGTATATTATGGATTGTATATTATTTAAGGTTAACTAAATTCATTATTTTCAGGTGGATGTAGGATAGATCCATCCCTTATATTTTTATGGAGGGCATCATCAGAGAGGGTGTCGTAGATGG
Source organism: Torreya grandis (assembly GCA_037957365.1). Lineage (NCBI taxonomy): Eukaryota > Viridiplantae > Streptophyta > Pinopsida > Cupressales > Taxaceae > Torreya > Torreya grandis. The sequence continues at coordinate 93,958 of JARHVA010001162.1, forward strand.
AGCCATTGGGGGATGATAGATAGAAAAAATAGAAACCTACACATACCATGATAGATTAATATGCCTGATCACTTTTGATTAGATAGATTTTTAGAATGTATTTGATTTATAATATGTTATGTACATTTGAATGATGTAAAGTATTTTTTATGTTGTGATCTTGATTGTTACTTGATGCTCATATTGATCTAGTTGTGTGATACATTATGTTGTCATACTTAGCTTATCTCATTTAAGATGTTTTTATATCATGTGATTATAATATTTGAATGTCTGTAATATGGCCTTTGTAGTTGTATTTGCATATAAATGAATGTTTTTATAACAGTGTTTTGCTTATAAATGCATAACTTTAGAGGGAAAAGGGAACTTTTTTGCTTGAGACTAGTTGCTAAAGAGTATTAAAAGTTGAACAAAACACTAATATATGTTGAGTCCATGATTATTATAATCTAGAATAATCTTTTATTAAGATGAGGTTATAAATTTTAAATCTTTATTTTTATTAATAATTATAACCTTGGATGGATATTAATGGGAAAATGTTATAATGTTTATTTGGTGATTGAAGGATTATTAATAACCTTGTGCTAAGTCACATTATCATTGAATTATAATGTTTTGATGATTTTTTATTAAATTTGATTGCTTAGTTAATAAGTGAAGTCGATGTTGCATTCATAAAAGTTTAAAGGTATTATTATTATATTAATAATCATTGGAACATACAATATTAGGGTTAATTATGTATCCATGTGTTGACTTATTATCAAGACATTATGCAATATAATCATTATGTTTTAAGGATTTTTGTATGAGGAATTATTTTGTGACTACTAGTTTTGTTAGTTGGTTTTCTATGCATTGAATTAGTCACAGAGTCATAAAAATGACACTGGGAATTTGGCAGAGAATGATGAATTCTGTTTGAATGAAAATATCATGAAAGAGAATAAAATGAAGAGGAAGGAGACCCATGTGGGCACAACATGGCACAAAAATTAGAAAAGAGAAAAGGGGTTAAAGCTAAAGGAAGAAATAAT
>JARHVA010001162.1:100000-237500 GCA_037957365.1 Torreya grandis
ATATTAGAGAACATGGGTTTTAGTTTGTCACTATGTATTCTCACACCATCACTATCTACCCATTCATCAAAGGATGGCCATTCCCTAGTTGGGAGATAGTGGATGGGATCGATGGTTCGTGGTTGGTGTGAAAAACCACTTAGATGATGCTCTCCCTCCTCACAACAATATTACACTAGAGAATACACTTGAGATTACTTTTGGATACTATGAGTTCATTGAAACTTGCATGATTTGTGAAACTTTGTATCATTGTATATTATTATTAAGAATTTTATATTGTTGAAATTGTACTTTTTATTCATATGTACCTTACATTAGTTGGATATAATATTGAATCATTCATGGGTGAAATTAGAACAATACTTTTATGAATTAATGCAATCTTTATTTAATAATCAAAACCTCTTCTTGATATTGATTTTGCTATGGTGATTATTATCTAAATAGATTAACTATATACCTTTATAAGGTTAACTAATAATAATGTATTTAGTTAAATATCACTTTTATAGGTTTCATCATGATGAAATTTATTAAGTGAATTTTTGTAATTATTTTTAAAAACATCCTATTCTAGTAAAACCCAGTGGGATTGTTATATTATGATATTTGAGATAAGGCTCAAACTCTAGGACTTAATTTTTCCACTAATGGAATGTATTCTCCTATTTAGTAAGAAGAAGAATGGTGTGAACTACACTTTTAGGTAAAGGTACATAAAAAACCAACCCTCCAATGGATCCAAATCAATTCACCACTAAGCAAACTATGAATTTAGATCAAATCCTCATAAAAATGCATGAAACTAGTGACCAAATCACATCCCTAGAGTAGGAAATACATGGGCATGTTGAATAGAATGTTTAGGAAGAACTTGAAGAGCATCCTACTTAGTAAGAAAATCCTCAAGAGTAGAGACATGAGGAAGTGACACAAGATGCAAGAGATCAAGTAGCTACAAATTTGGCATGGGATATTAAAAAGGTGAATAGACCCAAGTTAAATGGAACCATTTTGGGAGATGGAGTTGAAGTGTAGATGATAGAAATGGAGAAATATCTGGTGATTCAAAATTACTCTAAAATCACAAAAGCAGTTTAGGGATCATATCAACATGTTACTAAAGCAATAATTTGGTGGGAAAATAAGAATTTTGAGATGAACCTCGATTCTACCACCACCCCTATTAGTGTAGGCTTTTTTCCCACTAGTTTTACTTACACAGTTGTTTTCTTTCCCTCTCTAAACTATATATGTACCTCTCACCCTTTGTATTTTTGATCCAATTTAAGGTAGTATATTGTGTATTGTTTGAGCTACTAACTTATGATTTATGATAGCTTTGAGAGCTATGAGATTTGTGAACTTCAAGTATTTATATAATCAATTTAGGATAATATAGAGTATTTCATTATTTTCTGCCATTCCTTTAAAATATTCTTCTCTACATGATTTCATTTACTAGCAGCTTAATTATGATGTGAAATTTCTTGACTCATGATATCACTTCATCATATGCATTCATTTATCCGGTGATCCTAACTACAACTCTTTTATGTAATCCCACTAAAATTATAAAGTGATAAAACTAAGGTTTTTCCCTAAGTTTGAAATCCTCCTATTTGGCCTATTTGCATGTCACTTGTGCCAATTTAGTGGATAGTAAAATTATTACTCATGTTTATGAATGTGATATTAGATGAGTCTGATGTCCATTCATTAAGACATGTTTTTTCACTCATGCACTAATTACTCTTACTTATGTACACCTATTTTAGTTAACTTTGATTTCCATACATAGAGCATGTACTAGTAATAAATCATAAGCACTGATTGATCATTCCTTGAGTGTTCTTTGTAATTGCAAACATAGGGGGTCACTATTGATTATCTTGGGCCGTACATTATTTTTTATGCTCATTTAATTTTTTGTAACTATTACATGTGCCCATTTAGTGACTATTTACATAGAATGATCTTATATTCATAAATGAATTATTAGTAGATCTTGACATCCATTTAAGTGTGCATTGTCTCTTGTGCATTGATTTCTCTCATTTTCTTGGAATTTTTTTTGGTGTTGTCAAAATTTCATCTCTAGAATGTGCACTATTACTCCAGATGAGTATAGTTATTTCATCACTAGTGATACTTCTTGGGAAGGATATTTATGTTTATTGGCATGATTATATGGAACACTTGATCACACACAAGAATCGTATTCAATTTTTTTTATATGAATATATTCTTTCACACACTAATCCTATTCAATTCAATAAGTGGGCTAATACTTGTGACAAGGTTTTTGCCACTCTATTACTATATGTTTCCATGGATCTTCATTACCATATGGAACATACAGAGTGTCTATACACTATTTGGAGCATATTATAGAGTATTTTTGGTGATCATGCTGATATTTATGTTACACCTCCTCCTCTACTACCTATTGTCTCTTTTGAGATTATTGTACTCTCACCTCCTAATTTTGTTTCTTGTGATTACATATCCATGATGGATAATTATCTTTCTTCTATCTATCCCCCACTAGAGGATAAGATTGTGTTAGACCTTAGTTGTCTCATTATAGATTCTACATCCATTCTTATGCATATTGTTGTTCTTTTATAGCCTTCAAAAACTTGTATTTGGGAGGACTTTACTAATTTCAGTGATAGTATTGATGACTCATGCATTCTTATGGATGTCCATCTTGTAGATATAAGTTCATCTATAGACCAGTCTTCAATTTTGATGGTTATTGAGCATTGATTTCCTCTTCCCATGGACATTATGTTGTAAAAAATTTGGTATTATCAGTCATGGGCTTAGTCACACACCTACCTATATCTCCAAGTCAGATTTAAGCTTGTTCTAGGAGATGCCAACCTTGATGATTCTTATGGCACTCAATATTTAGCACTTGGCTATGCTAGTGTTAATATACATAAGGCACAAACCTTGTATTCTCACCCAAAGTGTAGTATAGAAGGGACTAAGGTCTGTGTTGGGCTAGTTATGCCATGTCACAACTCTATTCTTTAGGGGCTTGGGTTAGTTCAATGATGGTTGGGAATTTATAGGTACAAGTCTTAGGTTTCATAAGCTCAATGACACTTAAGTGCTTGAGGGCCAACTGGGTGTCAAGTTAAAGGAGTTAGGCATGGTCTTGTACTTAGGCATGGGTTTCATTTTGGGTTCAGGGTCTTAATCATACTTAGTGTATTTCATATCATGGGTGTGGGGTTTATTTATAGTTATAGGTATACCATGAGTGAGTCAAGATAAAAAACTATGAGAAATTAACCATACATTTGATAGAATATTGCATGTAATCAAATAACACTCTAAGACTTAAAAACTTAGATCATTAACCATTTTAACAAATCATTATTCATTAATACATTAAACAATAATGCATACATAGTCTATAAAAATTGATCAAGTGATCAACATAAGCTACTAAGCCCAAGCTCATAGGTGAGTTTGGGCATTACAAAGGGGAGCATCAAAATGCATCCTGAGCTAAATCCTAAGCCTAAGACAATCTTCTAGAAATAATTTTATAGATATTTTCTACTCTATTTCTCTTTTTCTTCTTTATATAAACTCAACTTCATTTTATAGGCTTTATAGCATCTTAAGTTCATGAGGAGTGGGGCACACTGACTACTAAGCTTGTGTTAGAGGTACACATCTTACTACCTTCACTATGCTTTACCTTTAATGTGCATTTGATGTCTAATGTTCCCACTTAATAATACTACATGATTAAAAAGGAGCCTCTTATATTTAATGTCTAGTCATTGTCCCATGTACCCAATTCTTGATGCTACTTGGAGTTGTTAGCCACTATCTAGCTAGCACCACTAAAAGACAACAATAACAACCATCCACATAGTTGCCTCATTCTTATGTTTTTGTCAAGATGGCATGGAGCCATTACTTAGCATGAAATGTGGCCCAAAATTATCCCATACAAAAATGTTAGTCTACCCTCAAAATATCCTTCTAGTGCCTTAGATTAGCAAATTTTAGGTGTGCTCTACTATAGTTTAGGCTTGAAGTCATCAAATCCCTAGATTACAAGCTTGATTTATTTAATGGCACTATAAATCTTGATGAAGGCAACCTAGATCACAAACACATTAGTTTTATATAGTTATTTGAAAAAGTATTTTAACCTCTCCTTAGCCATTTGAACCCTACCATCTAGGATGGCTCCCTACTCACTCACATTTATCTAGAAAGCACAAAAAAATTCCTCTAGGTCTTGCTCCTAGGTCTTTAGTTGGGCACTCAATGTGTTGACCTACATTATTATTTTTGTGCACTTGGCCCTATTTATATTGAAGTCTTGTTTCATTAATGTATTATTTCCCCCCTTTACCTTTTGGAGGTGTGCATTGATGATTGACACTTGGGTAGAAAAGCTAAAAAAATGAAATCAACATCATCTACGTGTTCTTCTAATATTATAAAAAGGTCCTATACCTCATCAATATTTTTGTTGATCTCTTTATTTAGGGTTCATAAGGGTCTTCTTATTCTTCATATACCAGCTTCATCTAAGGGAGAATTTATTTGACCAACATGCATACCTTATCAACTTTGGACATATTGGAAGTGTCAATAATATCCATAAGAGATGGCTCTGCTTCCTCAACATGTTCAACCAATTTATTGAGCTTGAGCTTCATGGCATTGAGTTATTATTATACCTTAAGTAAAATATCTTTCTATTTTGTGGTGTAAACATCATTAATGATGTTATTTCACACTACCTCAAAGGCCATGTTAAGGAGGGAATTAGTTGACCTTATTGGGTTCATGTCTTGAGGGTTAACTAATTGGTAGTTGTGCCCCTATTCTGGCTTCTTGGTGTTCTATATTTCCTTGGTTAGTGCCTAAAAATGAGGCTCATCCATATAGAAATAAAGTATGAAGTGCACTTGATGTCATGTCAACATTTTTGCAGCTCTCTAGTTCATGTAATCCAACATGTAAAAGTCCTTATCTATGTTAAACCCCTTCTATTCCTTTTTAAGTAGCTTGGCTCAAATTCGTCTTTCTCAATGGCTAACTCCTACTCTTTCTCCTCTTCACTGGTGTAATTTCCTTCCTTAATTCCTTCTTCTTTCTTTCCTATAGGGGTTCTTATTCTTCATTATTTTCCCCTTTGTCTACTTCTTCTTCTTCTTCTTTTATTTGATCTTTTGATGTGCCAACATCACCTTATTTATCCCCAAACACCACTTTAGCACTAGGGCATGACTATTTTATAGCTTTATCTATTGGGATAGTGTGGGTGCTAGGCACCTCTACTATTTTGTCATTAATGGGTTATGTGCTTATGGCAACCCTCTTATCTTATTTCTCATTCCTAGCCTTCTCATTTTGGGCCTTCTTTATTTTTGCCTTCCTCTTCTTGATGATCATGCCATTTTTTTCCTCTTTAGACATTATCTCCTTAGTGTCCACTTTATCAATTTTTTCTTGGGTTATGCCTTTGTCCCTCATTGCCTCTCTCTTATGATATAATTCTAGTACCACTTCAATGTGATCTTGATCAAGGCCCATTTTTTCCCATTTACACCTCAAATATTCTTCATCATATGAAGGCTACATTATGGGCTCTTTGGTTGGTGCACTTGATGGTCATGCTTCTCCAAGCTTGACACCAATGCCACCTTCGAGATCCTTATATACCTTTGTTTTGGTAGGCTCTTCCTTGATTTCTCCTACCTTACTCACTTCTTCTTTCATCTTTTATAGCTCCCAAGCCTTCTGGATATTTGTTTCACTAAGGCCAAGCTTCCTCTAGTCTTTTTCCTACCTTGCCTCTTCCCTTTGGGGTGGAGGGGAAGTTTCCTCACGAGATGAGGAGTCTTTTTTAGGCATAATATACATAGCCTTTCCCACTTTCACCTCCTCAAGTTCTTCCTATAGCTCTATGTCTATTAGGGTGATAGTTGGCATCATAGAAGGGAACTTTGGCTTCTTTTGCCTCTCCTTTAAGATAAGAGAAGTTTTCAATGTGAAATTCACATGCTTCTTAGATGGGGCCAATGGGGAGGCTTCATAACCTGAGGTGATTTTGAACTTTATGCACTCCTCTATATATTCTAGTGTCTCCCATTTCTTCTTCTTGGGAGACTTCTTAGGTTCATTTGGTACTGGCATGCCTTCATCGCCTATCTTAATGGTAGGGTTATCAGTCTGCTCAGTGAGAGAGTTAAGTCCATTCCTCCTGGGAATCATCTCATAGTAAATCCTATGGATGTATCCTAGTATGGTCACTTCTTGTAGAGGCTAGATGTTGGTGTGATCTGAGTCATCATCTTCTTCCCTTCTTAACTTCCCATTTGGACACATGAACTAGCATCATAACATGTTTCTCTCTATATCTAGCTCCCTCACTAGAATATACAATTCTTACACATTGAGGATCCTCTTGAGCACATCATTGAAATACTTGGCCAAAAAAACATACAGTAACTTTAACCATCTAGACTTATTTCCATCAACTAGCATGAGGTGGAATATGTAAAAGTACTATAAAATGGAAAAGGTTACCATCCCAAACATGCTCTTGGGGAGTTCCTAGGGGATGCACCACTCAATCTCGAATGCCTCTATATAGTTTTCTTACCATCTCATCATGTGTACTTTGTATTTTGCACTGAAGGAATTGGGGCAAGTGAAGTCCTTATATTTTTATGTCAGGGAATCATTATACTCTGGAAAAAACCCAAAGATTGTCCTCATCCTTGGTTTGTATGCTAATTTACTCCATGAATATTAAGATGAGAATGGAACCCCACCTAAAGGTTCCCTTTATTTTTTGGCATTCTAACACATTTTTCACAAGATTCTCAATAATAAATTTGGCAATGTTAAACTTCATGCCTTGGAAATATAGCTTTTGTTCCATGTTTATCTTCTTCTTTTGTTTTTATCTTTCCTTCACTACATGATTCTTCATTTTCATCTTCTATAGTTAATCTTGTGATACTTGATCAAACTTTGGCATATCTAAGCATTAGTAGGGAGACATTTGAGCATTTTTCAAAGATATATATCTTGATTCCTATACAAAACTTGAGTGGGATATTAGTAGTTTGATATTTCATGGTTTCTTTCTTCCAAAAGGAAAAGATAAAATTTGTTGTAGAGGGACCTATTACAGCATTCACCATGCAACATTTTGTGCATACATTCTCTCTCTTCTTTATGGAGGTAAAAATACTTCATATTTTGTAGGATACTAGGACCATCACTATGTACTTGGGTACCTCACCTTATTTCCAAGACCTAATTTTTGTATCATTATCCACCTAAGATATGCTTAAGGGGGTGTTGTTATAGGCCTTTTCCCACTAGGTTTTTCCTACATGGTTTCATTAGCTTTTTTAGGGCTCTAGAGGTCATTTTGGGTTACTTGAGAATATTAGTCCCACATTCACTAGAATGTGTGGTTCCTTTCCCTCTACAACCTATATATGTACCTCTCCCCCTTTATATTTATGATCCAGTCTAAGGTAGTATATTTTAGATTGTTTGAGCTACTCAGGTATGAGCTATGATAGCTTTAAGAGCTGTGAGAGATATGAACTTTGAGCCTCTGTATAAGTAATTTAGGATGATATAGAGTATTTCATTATTTTCTCTCATTCCTTTGAAATATTCTTATTTACATGATTTCATTTACTAGTATCTTCATTATGATGTGCACTTTCTTGACTCATGAGATCACTCCATCATATGCATTTTTTGATCGGATGATCCTAGCTGTAACTATTTTAACTAATTGGGAATTGTTTATGACACTATTTAGGTTATGATGGCTTCCGCAGCTATATTTTGATCAAAATCTTATGTTTTTTTAAAACCTAAATCAAGGAGACCTTTCTATGAATGAATATTGGGAGCATTTCACCAAGTTATAAAAGTATGTACCTCGATATTAGGTAAATGAGAGATTTAGAATCAAAAAATTCCTTATGGGATTGAAACCTTAAATTGGTTATGAGGTGGATGTGCATGGATTATCTACCATGGATCAGGTCTTTGAGAAGGTAGTCAAGTAGGAGTAGAATCAAAAATTTCTTGCCCAAGTTAAAGATAAGTTTAATAATTTTTTAGAAGTTCTAAATGAACTTTCAAAAAGAAGAACTAGAAGCAGAGGATTGGAGGCTCCAAGGACCAGTTGAAGAAAAAAATTGATAAGCTTAATAATATCTTAGGAAAGATTAAATTTAATAATGCTTTCAAGGGAAACCAATAGTCTAATAGGAAATAGACACCTGAAGGTTATTTCACTAGTGGAGGTAACCATTATGCTCAAGAGTATACTTATGATTAGTCAGGTGGAAAGGACAAAGGTTCTACTTCTCAATAAGGAACATTTTAGTAGAGGATTCATGTAGCTATTGACAATCATTAGGTTGAGTTCCAAGCTTAACCTATTAAACTATCAGGTATTTTGTTTGATTATCTAAATTCTATTCTGATTAACACAAGGGATACAAAATGATTTATTTCTCCTAAATTCTTAATAAGATGTCTAAAAAAGATGGATTTATGTAAAATGCATGGTTAGTACAACATGGGAATTAGTCCAAGGTCACGGTTGATAAATATCTAGTGGAAGTAGATATCAAGCTTCCTAAATTCACTACAATATTTAATTTGTATGCTACACCATGAGGGTCATATGATGTGATCTTAGGAGTCAATTGGATTTTAGAGCATAAAGCTAAGGTTGAGTGTCAAGATTATTTTGTAAATTAAACCCAACTTCAAGGTGAGAAAACATAGTTAAACCTTAGGAAAATCTTTGCAATTCAACTTAAAAAGACTTAGAAGAAGGGATGTTAATCATTTATTATTAAAATAAATGAGATGAAGGAATGTAAAAAACCATCCATTGAGGATTATCATTTTCTAAATAACTTTTAAGATGTGTTTCTAGAGGAATTACTTCAACTACCACCCAAACATGAGTTTGATTTATCGATTAACATCATACCAAGATCTGAATCATAATCTAAGGCACCATATAGGATTAAAACTATAAAATTGGTTGAGTTGAAGGCTAAAATTCATGAGTTATTATCAAAAGGGGGTTATTCAACCAAGTATGTCACCATGGGGTGTACCAGTAGTATTCATCAAGAATAACGATGTTACTCTTTGTATGTGTATTGATTATAGGATGTTGGATAAGATAACAATCAAGAACATATATATGCTACCTCACATTGATGATCTTTTTGATTAGATGTGAGGGAAAATAGTATTTTATAAGATTTATCTTAGAGTAGGGTACCATCAATTGAGAATTAGAGATAAGGATATTCTAGAAATAATATTCATAACAGATATGGATATTAGGAGTTCATCGTGTTACCCTTCATGTTGACAAATGCTCCAACAATATTTATGAATCTCATGATGAATAGTGTGTTGAGAGATAATATGGATCACTTTGTGTTGCTTTTTCTAGATGACATCCTCATATATTATAATAATGAGGAAGAACGTATTCATCATCTATAACTAGTTTTTCAACATTTGTGAAACTACATATTATATGACAAGTTGTAAAAAAGTACATTTTTACAAAAGAAAGTGAAATATCTAGGACACATTATCTCTATGGATGGAATTTTAGTGGATTTATCAAATATAAGAGCCATAATGGAATGACCAGAGCCAAAAAATTTGAATGAGTTAAAGATTTTTATGGGTTTAGTAGTCTATTACAAGATATTTTTTCAAAATTTCTCAAAGATAGCTAACCTAATCACCTATCTTTAGTAGAAGAATCAGAGTTATTTTTAGTCATACAAGTATGAAAAATCCTTTCAAAAACCAAAAATGAGGCTTACATCGACACCAATGCTAAGAGTTCCCAATCTTAATGGTCAATTCTCAATGATCATAGATGCATCTAGGGATGAAATTGGAGGAGTTATTATGTAGGATGGTTTATTTATAGCATATGAGTCTAGAAAACTAAAGCCTTATGAGATGAATTATGACCCTCATGATCTGGAACTTGTTGTAATACTACATGTCTTATAAGTTTGAAGGAATTATCTATTGGGGAAACCATTTGAGCTTAAAACTATCAATTTGGAACTCAAGTACATCTTCACCCAACCAAATCTAAATGCACATCAAAGATGTTAGTTAGAGTTCTTATCTGATTATAATTTTGATATTAATTGTATCAAGGGCAAGGAGAATAGATTTATTGATTCTCTAAGTCTTAGAAGGTACATAATAGCCTTGGTCACTATCAAGAGTAATTTTGATGATCAGGTGATTAAATTCTCACCAAGAGATGAATTATATGTTTAGTCAAAGAAAACATTGTTATAAAATGATTAGAATCCCAAGTATAAAGGATTAAAGTTAGAGAGTGATGGTCTTTTAAGGTACAATGGTAGAATGTATATGTCTGATAGAGAGATTATGAGGATCACTATGCTAAAGGAATTACATAATTCCCCATATTCAAGACATCTAGGTTTAACTAAGCTCATGGCTGAGCTAAGACCTCTCTATTTTTGTAAAGTGATAAAGAAGGATGTAGTGGATTTTGTGTCTCATTGTTTGGATTGTCAGTGTGTCAAATTTGAACACATGCATCTAAAAATATTAGTATATCCTCATGATATATTATAATATAAGTAAAAGGTGATTAGAATGGACTTTGTCCAAGGTTTTCCGTTATCATAAAAATAACGTGATATGATCTTGGTTGTATTCAACAAATTAACCAAGGTAGCTCACTTCTATCAAGTAACTTGATAGATGACGCACCTATGATTGTGAACAAATTCATGAAAGAGGTGTATTGATTGCATGGATTTTTAGCAAAGGTCATGTTAGATCAAGATCTAAGAATGACATATAGATTCTGGTTGACTTTTAATTAAAATCTAGGCACATTATTAAATTTTAGCATTGTATATCATCTAAAAACTGATGGGTAGATAGAGAGAGTTAACTAAGTCTTAAAATATATCATTTGAATATATTACATGGATCAAACATACAATTAGGAGGATTACATTCCATTGGTTGAGTTTGCTTACAAAAACTCATACCAATCAACATTAAAGATGGATCCATTTGAAGAATTATATGGAAAGAGGTGTAAGATACCAATCAACTAGGATAGGTTAGAGGACAAGGTAATCTTTGGACTTTAAATGCTTATGGAAATGGAAGACCAAGTTAGAGTGATTAGATAGAAGTTGGGTAAGGCCAATGATAGATAGAAAAGTTTCACCAAGGTAGTTTTATGTATGTGATTAAGTATTTCTATGGGTTAAACATCAAAAAATATTGATTAAGTTTGAGAAGTTAGAAAAACATTCACCTAGATGTGTAGGACCCTTCGAGGTTCAATAATTGATCAATCAAATAGTGTTTAGGCTTGCATTACAACCATATCTAACTATTTTAGATAATGTTTTCCATGTGTCTTTTCTTACAAAGTATGTATTTGATCCTTCACATGTGTTATATTAGAATGCTTTATAGGTTTTGGATTATGGGGTGGTCATAGTAGAACCAATCATAATAATCAAAACTTGTAAACTCAGTTTACATAATATAGTGGGACCAATATTATGAAGATAGTGCCACTAGACCTTTTGCATTTGTTTACTTTATATGAGTTTTATAGGGTGTTTCCACATTTTTTTTACTTTATATGTCGTTGGATATTATTTAGTTTCTATTAAATAATGTTTTATTTTAGAACCTATGTTTAAATAAGTGTCATGGGGATGATGACCAACTTTAGGATGGAAGGATGTCACACCCAAATTTCTCTCTAGATATAATAGCATATTGATTTATAGATATTCATGGTTATTATTTGGTTAATTACCATTTTGGTTAAGCTAAATTTCATATGCTGATTATGGACAATTATATGTTGTTTAATTTACATAATTGTTAACTATGGATTTAGTTGTACTTACATATTATGTACAAGATTATCATGGTTTTTTAGTTTTTTATAACTATATATTATGGATTTATATTGTTTCAGGCTAACTACCTTCATTATTGTGAGGTGGATGCAAGATAGATCCATTACCTAGAGTGTGACAAAGGGAGGGCATCATCAAAGAGGGTGGCATAGATGGATATGTTGGGGGATGATAAAGAAAAAAACTAGAAACCTAAAAACATAATTATATATTAATATGCTCGATCATTTTTGATTAGATAGATTTTTAATATGTCTTTGATTGCTAATATGTTATTTATATTTGAATGATTACTAGTATGCTTTCCACTATGATCTTGATTGTTGCTTGATGCTCAACTGATCTGGTTGTGTGATACATTATGTTGTCATAATTATCTTATCTCTTTTAAGATGTTGTTATATCATTTGATTGGAATCCTTGAATGTCTATAATAAGGACTTGCAATTATGTTTAGATATAAGTGAATTCTTTTATAATAGTGTTTTGGTTATCAATGCATAACTTTAGGGGGAAAATAGAGCTTGTTTTCTTGATACTTGTTATCAAAGAGTATTTAAAGTTGATTGGAACATTAATATATGCTAAGTCCATGATTATTATAATTTATTATAATCTTTTACTAAGATGAGGTTATAAAAATTAAATATTTGTTGTTAATAATCATGACCTTGGATGGATATTATAAAGCTATAGTAATGGGAAAATGTTAGAATGTTTATTTTGGGATTGAAGGTTTGTTAATAACCTTGTGGTAAGTTTCATTATCACTTAATTATAATGTTTTGATGACTTTATGTGAAAGTTGATTAATTGGATAATAAGTGAAGTTGATGTTGCATGCATAAAAGTTTATTATTATTATTATTATTATTATTATTATTATTATTATTATTATTATTATTATTATTATTATTACTACATTTGATATTATTGATAAGTATGTATCTATGTATTGACTTGTTAACAGGTAATTATGCAATATAATCACTACATTTTAGGTAATTTTACATGAGGAATTATGTTATGACTACTAGTTCTATTATTTAGTTATTCCTTACATGAACTTAGTCATGGAGTCATAAAGATAACATGGGTGGTTTGGCAAAGAATGAGGATTTATGGTTGAAATAAAATATCATGCAAGAGAAAAAATGAAGAGGAATGATACCTTTGTGGGCACGACATGACATGATAGGTGGAAAAGAGAAAAGGGTTTTGATCTAAAATAAAAAATAATTAGAGGCTTTAACATTGTTTATTTCACTTACCAGGTTATTTTTGTATTAAAATTCATATATTATGTGCAATTTTTGTTAAATTTTAGGTAAATATTCTTAATGGTTTTAAATAGTTTCATAATATTGAAATTATTAAATAGGATAAATTCTTAGCCCTATGGATGGTTTGACCATCCATATAATAGAGCATATAACCCCAAAACCCCTAGGTTGAATGGCTTGGATTAGAGTTCTTTTACATATCATATAAAGTACTCAAATAGTAATGAATAAAAATAATGTGTTTGTGTGTGTGTGTGTCTATATATATATATATATGGATTCATAATCCTGGGGAAAATTATGAATAAGGTATATATTATTATATTAGTTGAATACAATTCCCTAGACCTTGTAAAGTTTATACTCAACATTTTAATGTACTATTGAACCTGTTATAATAATAATAATAATAATAATAATAATAATAATAATTATTATTATTATTATTATTATTATTATTATTATTATTATTATTATTATTATTATTATTATTATTATTATGTGGGGTTTATGTTTTATCCCAAGTAGGGTATGAATGAGATTTTGGGGATTTTAATCTCAGAATTTATAATGAATTTTTGAATTATTCATTTATGAACAGTCATTGAAATGATTTTATATTTATTTGAATTAAGTTTTATAAGCCAATATAGTGTATGGGATTATTTAAAAAATCTATTTTAGGTGAGTATAATATGGTTTTGGTTTTATTTCAATTATATAATTCATATAAAGGTAGGGGTGTGTGTGTGTGTGTGTGTGTGTGTGTGTGTGTGTGTGTGTGTGTAATACCATGATAATGCATGCTGAATTGCATTTGTATAAACTTATAACTTTGTATTATATGACTATGACATAAAATAATCATTATAAATCGATGGGTTTTATTGCAAAATTCATGTTATATGGTGCTTTAAACTTGAATGTAACTTTATGATATTGGTTAACTGGTATTTTACTATTGTCATATTGAAGGGTTTCATTTATGAGAAATGGGAAAAAATATATAAATATGTTGTGTAAGAATGTAGCTTGCATTAATATTTATATTAAGCTTGGAACTATTTCTTGCAAGCCATAGAAGTTTAAGGAATAAATTTGTTACTGAATGTTGAATATATGTTAATATAGATATGGATATGGGATAGATTTGTCAAACTAGTAAGAGAGTATCTATATTCATACCCACCTTAAATTTAACTATAATTACCTATAGTTGGTTGGGTCCATAATAGGACTATGTGCATATGAAGACTACTTTTTTCTTTTATATAAAAATTAGATTATAAACATGGTTAAGTTTAAATATATATAGGACTAAATAAATCATGATAAATAAGTTTTGGACTATTGGGTAAAATTATTTTTAAACTCAGTCAAAATGCCATATTTTTAAATGTTTGTATATAATATATAGACTTTCATAAACCATAAGCCTGAGTAAACAAGTTATACATGATACCTCTAGATAATGGATAGAGATTTTATCTATTAGGAGTATCACGTATACTTACTAGCCATAGTTTTATTTAGCTATAATATTTTTATGAGTATGGAATATGTAAATAAATACATTGGATATTGACGATTTGTTAATACATATAAATCTAAGTCAAGTATACATATTTGGAATAATGCTTAAAAACATTACATGTAATAACAAAGTAATATGGGTTCTTTTGTTATCTGAGCTAAATTGATATATGTGTTTGAATGATTAAAAGGACCATGTATTTATGTGGTATTAAAATGGAATACACACCATATAATGTTATTAATAATTGAGATGAGCTTATTGTTGTACTTTTGATATATGGAAATAAAGTAAATAATCTAGAAATTAATGTTATTGAGATGGATGAAATAAAATTTCTAATTGCATGTTAATATTTTGTAACTTGAAGTCTAGATAAAATTTATACCCAAATGGTATGATTTTATTAAGGACCAATTTTGAAATTTGTGTGTTTATCTAATTTATTATGTAGTATTAAATTAGATGTTTTAAGATTCATTGCACTATATTTGATAGACTAAATGTTTGTATATTGATATTTCTATGTTTAGCACATTTTACATATTCTAGTAGGGAATATTTTGTATGATTCTATTGGTTTTTATATCATTATATATATAATTTAATCTCACATTAATGACCCTAAATAAGTACTGTGATAAAATCCACTTGCTTAATTATTTCCACTAATGCTTAAATAAGGTGTTCTTTGATTGAGTGGTGTGTATAAAATTGATTAATCCTAGTGATCAATGACTATTTGAAAATTTTAGCCAAACTAAAGCTTGTAGTTAAATATTGTCATTTCATATGTTTGATTTACTTTAAATGTTTGTATGATATCATTTTAGAATAGGTCTTTTTATAGTATATGTCATGTATTAGTTATCTTACAACACACATTTTCTATTTTATCACTAAGGATTATTTTACTATCATTATATACCCATCCTTGAATGGAGGGCCATTTCGTAGTTGGGAGATAGAATAGGGGATCGATGGTCCAAGGTTGGTGTGGAAAAACACTTGGATGATGCTCTCCATCCCCACAATTGTACTATACTAGAGACTACGCTTGATATTACTTCTAGATACTACAAGTTCTTTGAGACTTGCATGCTCTGTAGATCTTTGTATCTATTAAGACTTATATATTTCTGAAAATATACTTTTTATTCAAATGTACCATACAAAATTTGGTTGTATTATTGTATCATCCATGGCTGAAATTGTAACAATACTTTTATGAGTTAATATAGTCTTTATTTCTATAATCAACATTCTACATGTTCTTGATATTGATTTTGTTATGGTGATCATTAGCTAAATTAATTAGTTATAAAACTTTATAAGATTAACTGAAAATAATTTATTTAATTTAAGATCACTTTTATAGGTTTCATCATGATGAAATATATTAGTTTAATTTGTGCAATTATTTTTTAAAAAAATACCTTATTCTAGTAAAACCTAGTGGGGTTGTTACAAAATGTTGATAAATACTATATTTGAATAATTACTTAAGTAATTAATACAAACTTATATTATTAAAGGTAATATTTTCATGTTAATTAATAAGTACTTAAATATGCCATGGACTATATGGGACACCCCTAAATCAATTCATTATAATAATTAGCATTAATATTAAGTTAGTCTTATGTTATGTTAAATTTATATTAGCAATAATGTACCTCATTTTAAGCTCTTAGGAACATGGTATTCCTAGCTAAGTATCTTGTGATTGAGGAGCAAATGTTATATGTTTGTAATATATCATTTTATATTTTTATTAATAGTATCTTATCCTTAATTGATAAAAGAGATTGTAAACTTATATTTTTATAATCAAAATATATCTTGGAATTAAATATTTAGAAATATCTAATATTTAAGTAAGCAATATAAATACTTAGTCCAAGATAATATATTTAAGTTAAAGGACAAACCTTTAAGAAAAAAACTTAAATTAGACTTAAATAAGTATATTTTTTCTTGAGACTATTATTAATATTTGAGTTGATTAAGTCATGATAAATTTAGGTTAATAATAATGAGATTTAAATCTAACCTAAGACATTTTAAAATCCTTATACAATATTTTCTTGAACCTGTACACTACATGTAAATGATAAGTTGCTTTTAATAAAAAAATTAAGCACACTTGTTGAAACATCCCTCAAAGCTTGCATACTTTCAATAGCTCTTGTGTTAGGCTTTTCCTGTTGGTTGCATGTCTAATGAAAATGCATTTAAATGCTTTACATTGATTTTGGAAATAGTCCTTTTGCTTTGACCTCTATCTATTGGTTATGATTTAGTTAATCATACTTAATCAAGCTTAGTATGATGATTCATATATTGAATCTTATATTACTCTACCTTTGTTTTTTGAAATTTGATAATACTACCCTTGAGGTTCTAGTTATTTTATATCATGTACAAGTACTTGGGTAAGTGCATAAGTTAGTAACAACTCCAATAGTAAGGTCACAACATAATACACAGATAAAGGTGAGTGGATATTGTATGTAAAGATTTCTAAGAGGAAATAATAATTAGATAAGGTTTTTGTTAGTCAAAATGAGAAAACATCAAAAAAAACAATTCACTAAGACTAAACCCTCTTGCCTAAGAACTAGTGGTATCATAAAAAAATAAGAGAAAAAAAAAGAAATGAAGACAATAGAAGTTTCTTACTTCCCTTGTCATAAATGATGCTTAATTTTTGGCATAAGAATGTTCATGCTCAGTTTATGAAGTTTCTAGTATTTTATAAATGCTCTTCTATGGTGGTAGCATCTCTTTAATAGTTACTTGTGGATTGGTGTTGAATCTTGGAATAATTTTGGCATAATAACACTACTCTTAAAGAATTCAAGATGGTATTCATGTAGAATAAACTTACACACAAAATCTTGTTTATCAATGGTGTGGGCACTTGTATTTATAGTTCAAATAACTAACTCTAACCATGGGTAGGTTAGGTTAGATTATAACTTGGGTTAAGTCTAAATTAACCTTAGTTATGTCAATCTAGCTCTATGAGGATTTAAGGCACTCATAAAGTCTTGACACCTTAGTCTATGATATTTATGAGGCATGAAAACTCATTTTAAGTATGTGTGAGGTGTGAGTCATATTTTTGAACATTTATGAGATAAAAAATAATTTTATTAGTTCATTTAACTCTTTGACTTCATTTTTGGCTAAAATTCATTTTTATTAAATGAATTTCACTAATTTTATTTTAATTTCTTTTAGGCAAGTTAATTAATATTTTCAATGTAATTAGTCATGATTAGTACTTTTTAGCTTTTGTAAATTGATTTAAATGTCATGAATTAATATCTTAGCATGCCAAAAGTGCCAAATCACTAAATCTTAATTTGACTAGGGTTAAAACCAAACTAAGTTAGTGATGTATACATGATAATACACAAAATAATCTATCCTCAAATTTTTTTTGAGTAATTAAATCCCTTACATAGACAAATTTGGGCAATTTAGGTGATTTTTAGGTTTAAATTGTGTCATTTTCTAGAAATTAAATTGAATGCTAGTTTAAGCATGAAAATCATCAAAATTAAGTGTCTATAATTTGCCCCTATTCGATAAGGAATTGAAATACATAAGCATAGTAACATATTTTCAAATAATGTAAAATTCTTTATTTTGAATGGTTCATGCCCCAAAGAGTGGTTGATAAGCCCTTGATGCCCCCTCAAGGGAGTGGGTAAAGAAAATAGAATAAGTTAAACATTGCCTCAAAATGAAGAAAATGACATGGCTTAAATGGAAATGGGGGTGTTATTACTAAATTTAAAAAGAGAAGTTATATACAATAATATTAGTGGAGTCACTAATTTTCCCAAAAGTGGTTATAATTAGTAATAAAGGGTACAACACTACTTTGTCCAAAGGTAGTTATACGCAGTGGCAAAGATGGATGCCCTAGTAGAGTAGTGATGAGCATTATATATAGCTCATTATATCTCATATAAATTTTTCATAAGTGTTTCCTCTTGGTTATATATTGAATTACATTTAATAGCTAAGGTCTCATCTAAGTAGGAAATGAGTGCAATTGTCTTTTGTTTGTATGTGATATATTATTGATTCTCTATCATGTTATTTGTGTCTAATTTGGATGAAATGAGTATATTTTTGCATACAAAGATACATATATATATATGGAAGGACTATTTTGAGAAGTCATCAAGATTTTTGGAAACACATTTTTGTAAATAGTTTTGAAGACTCAGCATAAAACATAGTGAGCTATGAAGATTCTTAGTTGAGATCTAAAGATCTGTATAGTAGCTCTAAAGATGTTTCATTGAGATATGAAGATGTTCTATTGAAGCTTCAAATATCTGCCAAGAAGATATGAATACATTACATCAAAGATTTGAATATCCATCTAGGCATCTCTAAAGATTTTTTGATAAATCTCTAAAGATGTTCCAATAAAGCTTCGAAGACTTGTATATCTGTGCTCTAAAGATGCCTAGCTACACTTTGAAGATGCCTAATTATACTCTACAGATTAATATATAAACTCTAAATATATCTAATATACATATATAGATCTAGATATAAATGATCCAAATATAAATGTATTTTTATTTTGTAAATCCATATATAATCTCTTTAGATATATGTTAGTTATACTTGGTCTATTTTTTGAATCAGTTCTAATGCCTCCTATAAGCATAGGATCTAATTCATAGATATTTTATTTAGAATAAGCATATTTTTATATTTTTCTTTCTAATAATGGTCATTGAGATGTACTTTAAGTATATATCTCCTTATCATTCTAGAATAATAGAGAGTAAATAAAACTAGGAAACATTTAAGTGTAATTTTGTAGTGGAATTCGTAGCATTTATATATGTTCTTTTTAATAATGAATTATTAATAAAGTACAACATTATATTCAATTACTAAGTTAAAGATGATCCTATTATGAATAAAGAGAAAGGTCCCACTTCTCTCTAAAGATCAAGACAATTGTTATTTTTATTTTATAGTTTAAAAGTGTATTTATTTTTATACATGTATATTTCATTTGATTGCAAGTGTGATTTCCCTTTTAATGCAAAGTGTATTATCCCTTTAAATTCAAAGTGTGACTTCCCTTTTTTTTAAAAGTGTGTTTCTTTTAATGCAAGTGTGCTTTCATTAAATTAAAAGTTTGCTGCAATTCAATGCAAGTGAGTTTCCTTTATAAAAAGTGTCTTTAAATTCTCATAAGAGTAAAGTTAATAGGAATGTTTTTTGACTAAAATAACTCATCTCCATGTTAAATATCTATAAATAAGTAGTCTCGATCACAATAGGCAATCAACATTCTCACATTCTAAAATACAACACTGTCCTACCCAATGAGCAAGTCGAGTGAGGAAACTATAGTGTCTTATGTTAGACATTTATGTTTTGGATGTTGATGGTGTGAACCCAAGAATCCTTTCAATAAGGAATGCTATAGTGAATATTCAATTAGTAAAAATTTATAGATTTACCCTTTTTACAACACAAGATTAGATTCTTTTTTTCTACCCTTAAGATTTATACATAAATAATATATTAAACACCCCCCATAAAATGAAATGTTAACTCAAATATCCAACATCTCATTGAATATAGATTTGGACATTGGCCCCGGTATAAAATGACATAAATCCATTGATTGGTTAAATGAAAGGTATAGTAACAACCTATCAATTTTGACCCCATTGATAGGGACTATTAATTGGTAGTTAATAAGTGTTAGTGAGATCCTATACTAGAATTATATAGGGGAAATTCAAAAAAAATCATATACCCAAAAAATCCAAAAACAATCAAGGACTCCTTATATTTATGAACCACCTAAGATATTCTCAAGAGTATTTTACCTATAAAGACTCCAAAATAAAACCAAAATAAGAGAGGATTTTACCCATACTAAAAAAATCAATAAGTGAAAGAAAGGTAATTGAAATCTATATACAAATATTTTTCTGATTCTTCTCTTGAAAAAGGTTCATCCTCACAAATAGATCATACAATAATAGTTCTATTCAGGTCATATTATCTCATAGGAAGAATTGATCTTGGGGATTCCCTTTTTTGTAATATTTAGATTTGATCCATAAGATATACAAGAATAAGATATAATCACCAAACAATCTTCTTCTCCTAATATAGTAGACCATATGTTTAGAACCCAAGAAGATAAATTAAATCAGATTGATAACAAAAGTTGGTTATTAAATATAGGAGACAATCATGTACATGTAAAAAACCTAATAGGTAGCCTCAATACAATATAAATTTTTGCTATCCAATTATCTTCAATCTTGATGATAAAATTTTCATGAAAAATATCTATCCATCTATTTTACCTACTTTTAGAGGTAAATCCTTAGAGAATCCAAATTAGTTCCTCTTTGCATTTCAAGTTCTTTCCCAAACATATGAGTATGTCACTAAAAATCAGAAGTTGAAGTTATTCCCATCTACACTTAAGGAGGCAACCATGAGATGGTTCATGAAACTTAAGGGTGATTATATAAGTATTTGGTAAGAAATGGAAACTAAATTTCTTGATAAATATTAGGATTAGTGCAGATTCAAAGAATAAAAAGAAGTTTTTTTCAAGATAAAACAAAATGAAGATGAAACCTAATAAGATTACCTTGATAGGTTTATATTGGGCCATAAAGGGATTGGCTACCAAATCAATTAGTAGGTCATAAATACAATCTTTCTTAAATGCGTAGATGATGATGCACATGATACTTTGAACCTAATGGGAAAGGGTGACATTGACAAGTTAACCTTTCATCATATTTTAGCATTATGTACTAACTATTGTAGGACAAGACCTACCATAAGGAAATTTTTGTCACAAAATATTGCACTTTGGAAGAGGTTGTTCAAGACTACTCTATATTTGGGAAATATTGGAATACTTATAGGTATGTGGGTTTACCTATAGTACAAGTAGACATCTAGGTTTAATGGCTAGTTCCCTAAATTTGTCTTGAAGTGATTATCACATATACTAAATGATTACTTGTGGGAAAAGGAATATAAGTATGTATTAAATAAAGATACTCTAAGGGGGTGATACACCATGAATATATCCACTATGATATCATACTTATTTCACTATGAAATAATACCTATAAACAAGCTTCTATGTTTTAAGATGTGTACACGTAAGTATTTCAATATAGATGTGATATGCATGAGACAACTCAAGGTAAGTAGATCAGATATCAGATTGATGAATCTAAGGACACTTTCACACTTTAAGGGATACAAACACATGAGCTACACTATATATGACCTCTTAGAATGACAACTTATACAAGACATGAAAGGATAAGAAAAAGCAAGGATATAATCACTAGACTTCACCATTCATCACTTTGCATACTTAGACAAGATATTTGTAAAATCAAAACTATATTTCTTGTATTATTCAAAGGTAAATTGGAACATCAAAATATAAGGGTTTGCCATACATGGTGTGGAATTATGAGACAAGATCCAAAATGGATAATAGTTATAGAATTTTAGAGGAGAGAGAGAATGAAGTCTAAGATTCATAATAACACTTGTCAATATAAGAGGAGTTAAATCTATATGAGAATGAAGTATTTAAAAAATAATTCAAGGTCTACTTGGACTAGATAGAGGTCTCTCAACTAGATTTTTGAAATTGTCCTCATCATTTGACCTTCCTTTAGCACTTCATAGTAAGATAGGGATATATGAGATCATTGAAATGAGATGGAGGGGTTTAAAATATGCTTAAAAATGTATTATATGTGTCCTTAATCATCAATATTATTTTGGACAAGTGTTCTAACTATCTATAGTCATAATCATCATTCTTTCACTCACCCTTCATACTTAGCACCAAGGTGTGCTTAAATTTTTCAAAAAATATATACAAATGATTATGTAACACTTGTGAATAGTCCTGCTACCTTAAGATTCATTAGTCAAAGCTTAAAAGGATACCCAATTTAAGTTATCACCTTCTCACTTGGTAACCATATCTCATTCACTATGTCATTTTTAACTGGCTAAAGTTGAGGTGTTATTAGAGATCCTTATGAGATTTTATGAAGTAATAAATTAATATGAATAGTTATATTAGGTCTTATTATTTCTCTAAAATTTATTGGTATCCTTTGAAACTCTTTTTTACCTATAAAACATCAAAATATGTCAATTAAAGACATTTCACACCTTATCCATACAAGTAGGGTAGAATCCAACTTGATGAAAAGGATCCTTGGGGAGTCTTATCAATTTACAATAATCTCTTTTACAAAAATATCTCATATATATTCCTTTCCTTCTTCATCTTTCCCATTGGGTCCCTATCAAGGGTTTTAGAGGGTTTTAAGTAGGTTTCACCCTTAAGGATTTTTCATAAAATTTTGACATTGGAACCCTAATTAAATTCCATTAAATCCTTATTTAGGAACCTACTCAACTTATTTTATCTCCTTAGGTTCCCATGCTAAGTCTCTGTATAGGTGTCAACTTCCAAACCTAGCCTTTCAAGTTTTCCTTTACATTTTACAAATACTATTAGGGTCTTAGGCCAATAAATGACTTTATCATGTATAAAATTATTTTTAATGTCCACCTAGCCTTACAAATGGTATTGGCCCTCTAATTAGGCTTTAGGCCTAAACTAGTCCTGAAGGACTTGACTACACATAGGTGGGTTTAGGCCATAAATCTCGGCCTCTATCACCTATAAGGATTTATTAATTCTTTTTTATATTTAAATAAACCTATTACACCTTTCTTAAGAGTTTTCATATCTCTAAACTTACCTTATTATGATCTACTTACTAAACCTATAGGATTTAAGTTCTTTTAGAGTGCCTTTTATCTGAGAAAGAATAGAGGGAACTTCCCCTATTTCCCCAAGAAAAAAGTACATAATATGAATTAATAGGCCATGGATACCTTATACACAAATTTTTAGGGTTGAATCTCATCAATATCCCTTCTAATTCTCATAAACCCCAAGGCAGAATTTTCAACTCACTAACTGTGCAAAATTCCATGTACCAATTATAGGTATACTAGAGAACAAAATATTGCCTTGTTTCCTTGTCTTGAGAAGTGACGATATGGTCACTATAATTTTTCAATAAAATATAATCATATTAATCATTCCAAATTTTTCCAAAACTCTTCAATGCCTACCCTCCACTTGACTTAACACAAGTAGCTGACTATGTGTGATTGTGTTTCACCTCAGAAAAGAGATTTGCATGTAGGTGATTCTTACATATCAAACCTTTTTCACTAATTTAAGACCATCCTTTAATTATTTTATACCATATCATAGTTTCACTTGTTGACACCATGTCTTATGTTTCACCAACATCAAGACAGTCATATTTTATAGCACTATCAAACTATAGTAGACTGTAGTTGACCACCCTTGGAGTAATAGAGGTCCTCTAGATGCATTTAAACCATTAAACTCTATGTTACACCTCATATTATCCTTTGGATTATTGGAAACAACTCTATCCTATATTTTTTTATGTTTTTATACCTAGTCACTAAGGTTTGCCTTAGGCTCATGTGGGTACTTACAATCAACTATAAGTGCATTTTTTTAGAAAAAAGAGTGCACCTATAGGTGGTGGCCCAGATCAAGATATCATAATTCAAACTCTCTCCAAGTTCCTTGAAAGAGTATTATCTTTATTACCCTAATAATATCATTTTCCATGATGATATGCTCATGTTTGCTTTCCAAAGGCCATAAAGTCACTTGGAGTTCAAAGCACTATAAAGAACAATAACTTTCTATAGTGTAAGAAATCATGAATTGGGAGATCCCTCTACATCACTTATTCAAACCAAATTACCACTTTATTTAATCAATTCATCTCCCCTAGGATAGGTATTCATAATTGAATCATCTAGACTCATATAGATTCCATGTATATTCATGATATGGAAACATCCAAAGTGGACCAGGACTTGTTTTTAGAGTTTTTAAGGTAACTAGTCCCTAAAACTCCTCCACATATATACATGAATATTAAAAACTACCTACCTTTATATGGATTAAAACATGATTTTAATGAAACTTTAAATTCTTAGACTCTATGAAGGACTCAAACATGTTTAGATACTATAATTTCACATGATCAGACCTCTATGGGAGCCTATAGGTGTGCATATAGTAGTAGACAAGGTAGTGAAAGTGGAATATAGACTACATGAATAGTTTATGGTTATCCAACCATTATATAAATTCTAAAATTTCCTAAATGGATCCTTTTCAAACTTGAAAAATGTTGAACAAGTTCAAATTTTGCATTTTCACATGGTTCTCTCCTATATGGCACCTGTAGGTGCACATCAATGGTGCAGGACTATGTATGTGGGAGAAACTAGTTATCACATTTGGAGAGATTAGTTTGGTTAATAATGTTATAATAATATGTATACAGAATAATAATCCTTTTTAAATCTCCTTTAATGTGCTCAATACTTACATTTACCTGACTATGAGTGAGTACTTGCAAAAAGCTAATTATGTGATACTATTGTAACTTCATAAATACTAACTTGTGAGACTAAGATTGGAAGAATGAGGTGAATTACATGAAATATAATATACATGAAACATAAATATAACTTTTATTGAAACCACTATAGGAAATGACAACATCTATAGTTGATGAACATGTCTGCAACTTCACTAATATACTCAACCTATAACTTGAGAAGTTTGTATCAGAGGATTGCCAAGGTCCGAATAACGTGAATGAAATGGTCAAGTGATCACACGATATGAAGCTAGTGCATACCACAAAGAATCTAAAGCAATTTGAAATTATACAAGGAGATAAATTACACAAGACAAATAGGAGAAAACCCAACATTTTATTAACATGAGATGGCCATAATGAAGAATACATATAGGAGAGCTCGTAACTCCTCCACAAATGGTGGTCAAAGCACCCCAAAAATAGACTATAACCCCTCCAAAAAAGGTGGTGACAAGGTGCTAAGAATAGAAAAGTAACTCCCATACCCAAAATATCTAGTTAAAGGAGTTACTTATGACATTCTTATGACACCTATGACACATCTATGACACACATCTCCAAATAAGCTAGCATATCCCATGAATCTAGGAAAACTCCATGTATGCACAAATTTATAATATTCCCTAATTAAATAATAGGTAAAAATAAAAACCTACACTAACACCCCCCCCATAAGCGCAGCTTAGGTGGGTAGTGTGGAAATATAAAATGGGTCCCAGTAACTAGGCCTGATGAGGTACCCATGTACAAAGGCAATCTCCCATAAGATAGGGAAAAGGAGAAAACCCATAGGAAAAAAATCCCCCCCAAAAGAGAGACATAAAAGAAATGAAGAGGCTAGTGGGACCCCCCAAAGATGATGTTGCTGCAGATGTGGACCACACCCCAAGAAGAGGTTGTAGATGAATGAACTTGCTCTCAGTGAAAGGTTTGGTGAAGATGTCTGCAACTTGCTCTGAAGACTGGCAAAATATCAAGTTAATGACCTGACTATGAATAAGCTCCTGAATGACATGCATGTGAATCTTTATGTGCTTGGTCTATTGGTGCTGAACTGGATTCCTACAAATCTAAATGGTACTTTGGTTATCATAATAAATGATGGTGGGCTACCTAATAGGAATGCCAAACTTAGAAAGTATCACCTGAAGCCAAATAGCCTTAGTAGCTGCATTAACAACTCCCCTATACTCTGCCTCTATGGATGATATAGCAATAACATTCTACTTCTTGCTAGACCAACTGATAGGACCATAACCTAAAGAGAAACTATAACCAGAAGTGGACTTACGAGTCTATGAATCACCAGCCCAGTCTAAATCTATATATCCAACCAGGTCAACCTCTATGCCAAATCTCTAATGAATCTTGTATCTATGTGAACCCTATATGTAATGAAAGATCCTCTTATCTACTTTCTAATGTAGCTCATGAGGTTCCTACATAAATTTGGAGACAAGTCCCACTATATATGATATGTCGATCATGGTGTGAGTCAAGTAGATGAGACTACCAACAAGTTGTTGATATGGAGTGGCATCAACCAATGGTGAAGAATAGTCAGCCTCAAGATTGACTCTTGATAGAAAGGGAGTCAGAGATGGCTTGTAATCAACCATGTAAAACTGAGCCAATAAGTCAAGAGCATACTTAGGCTGTGTAAGAGAAATCCCTAAATCTAATTGTGAGATCTTAATGCCAAGGAAGTAGTGTAAGAAACCCAAGTCTGTCATGTCAAATCTATCCTGGAGAGATGCCTTCACCACTATAATAGCTGATGAAGAACTCCTGGTGATCAAAAGGTCATCAACATATAGAACCAAAATCAAGAGTGAATCATCCTATTGTAAGAAGTAGACATTGGGGTCAGAATGGCACCTAGTGAAACCCACTATGAGAAGGAAGGAATCCATCTTGGCATACCAAGCTTGAGGGGCCTATTTGAGGCCATAGATAGATTTCTTAAGTCTACATACTAAGGAAGAATCCTAAATAAATTATGGTAGCTACTCCATGTAGATCTCCTCCTCTAGGTCTCCATGAAGAAAGGCACTCTTCACATCCATTTGGTGCACATCCCAACCATGTGTTGTGGCAATAGCCAAGGTGAGTTGGATAGAAGTCATCTTTGCAATGGGTGCAAAGGTCTCTGAGTAGTCAATGCTTGCCACCTATGAGAAACCCTTGGCGACCAGTCGTGCCTTGTATTTATCAACTGACCCATCTGCTACAAACTTGGTCTGATATATCCACCTACATCGAAACATCTTCCTTCACTTAGGAAGTGAAGTCAAGTCCCAAGTGTGATTTTTGATTAAGGAAGAATATTCTTCCTTCATAACAGTATTCCACTTAGGTACTCCCGATGCCTGTCGAAAAATCTATGGATCTGAAATTGAGGTAAAGAAGGCATGTGGATCTCTCTGAAAATCCCCCTAGTACATCTATCATCTGTGGGATCTCCTACCCAAGTGCCATCACTCAAAAGTGTCTATCTGGCCCAAAGTGGCCTAGAAGTGGGCAAGTCAAGTGCTAACTCCTCATCCTCTGACTGACTAGAGGTGGATGACTCTGCATCACTATCCTCACTATCAAAATTGAAGAAGAAAAAGATGTCTCTGGCTCAAGAACCTATTGTGGCTGATTTGAATCTAAGGAATCATCATGACGAAGTAGATCTGATGAGAGAGAAGTGCCAAGTGTTGAGTCTCTAGGACTCTCCTGAAAGTGGACACTTCTCTCAATGAACAACTCATGTGTGGTCAGATCTAGAAGGTGATACCCCTTAATACCATCCAGATATCCTACAAAGATGCAAGGCTTGGACTGACATTCCATAGCTTTACATTTCTTCTTTAGTATGTAGGCCATGGCTGGGGATCCAAAAACCCTAAGGTGCTCAACATCAGGTTTCCTTTTATGCCAAGCTGAAAAGGGTGTTATCCATTTCAAAGCTTTGTGAGGAACCCTATTTTCAATGTAGCAAGCACAATTGATGGCTTCAGCCCATTACTATGGTGCTAAGGATTTTGAGTGAATCATATAGCTACCCATCTCTTTCAAGAACCTATTTTTGTATTTTGAAACCCCATTCTATGAAGGACTATAAGTGACTGTGCACTGCAAATCAATCCCCTTTATGGTGTAAAATTGCTCAAACCTGTTGCTGACATACTCCCCTCCATTATCAGTTTGAAGAACCTTGATGGATTTCTCACTCTATTTCTCAACAAGAGCCTTGAAGTCTAGAAATTTTTCAAACACTTTAGACTTTTGTTCGAGGAAATATATCCAAGTGTACCTAGAGAAATCATCAATGAAAGTGAGGATGTACTTGGCCCTTGTGAAAGATGGTTTGGAAAAGGGTCCTGATATATCACTGTGGACTAACCCAAAGGTTGTGAAGCCCTCCAATCTTTTTCTTTGTCAAATTTTGCTTCGGGATGCTTCCCAAGGGAGCGCCCCTCGCAAATTCCTTTTGAGAGTTGGACATGAGGCAAGGCAATGACCATGTCATTTTTGCAAAGTTGCTCAAAGTAGCAGTAGTTAAAGTGGCCAAACTGCTCATGCCATAATTTGCTAACTTCATCTAAATGAGTCAGTAATGCTATTAGAGAAGAATCAGGTGCAAAATGTGAGAAGGTGTATAACCTTGCTTGGTGATCTACCCTACCCACTGCCACTATAGTATCACTATGCAACTCCCTGATAGCCATTAAATCTGGTGAAAACTCAACTCTCATGCCCCAACCAATGTGAGTGATTTGGTATACTGATAGAAGATTGGTTGAAAGAGAAGGAACACTTAGAACATTATTGAATGTTCATCCTTCCATTTCAACTGACCCTCTCCCTACAACAAAAACTGATGTGTAATCACCCAAACTAATTGAAGTCATGTTATAAGGCTCTAAAGATTAAAACTCAACTAATAAAGAGCCCATGTGGTGAGAAGCATCTGAATCAATGACCCATGATGTTGTAGAAGCTGCAGTTGCTATAAGGGCCTTGCCCTTTTCTTTCTCCTTACCCTTGCCTTTTACCTTGGTAGAATCTTGGGTAGATGAATTCTGCTGGATGGACTCAAGAACACCTATGTTGTGCTTCTCTAGAAGATGAGTTAGATGATCTATTTATTTATTCATGCATTTTTGTTCATCATGCCCTATCTATTTACAATAGACACACTTAATCTTATCCTTCTTAGGTTTAGCATTGGAAGAGGAAGACTCAGTGTTGTTTTTGGTAGGATTATTGTTTTCTTTCTTCTTCTCTTGGTCCTTGTTCTTTTTCTTCTTCTCCCTTGTTGAAGTCTTATCCTTACCATTTCCAACTATCAAAGCTTGGGGTTGAGTAGACTTCATTTTGCCCATTTGAATTAGCTTATCTTGCTCCCTAGTCAAGTCAACAATGAATGAATCCAAAGAAGGCATTTTCCATGTAGTGCTAAGGGCACTATTTGTGGCATGGAAAGTGGAGACAAAGACTGAATAGCTTGGACCTACCTTTGTGAGAATAGAAAGGATGAGTTGATCATCTTTCTTCTCTATCCTAAATTCTTTAAATTACAATCTAAGGGCCTTAAACTTAGTGAAGAAGTCGTGTAGGTTGTCAAAGTTGCTAGGACTTAGACTTATGAGTTCGTTTTCGAGCTCATGACCTCTCATCTCATCAAGCTTCCCAAATAAGGTTTCTAGGGTGTCCCATATGTCTTTGGGAGACTTGAAGGTTTATAAATGGAAGAGAAGCTATGGAGGCATGGACAAGCTCAGTAATCCATAGGCTTCATCACTACGGTTGTACCACTTGACCTTTTCAGCATCAATGTTGGTTCTACTTCAGTACCCATGGTGATCCTATACAACCCTTTACTTCTAAGAATGATTGACATTTTAACATTACATTCATGATATTTGAAGGGTGTTAGGGGTTTAATTTGAAAATAATCAATTTTAAGATGAATTTAGGTGAAGTTGTGTTGATTGCAAGTTGTGAAATTATGCAGAAGGAGAATGAAAGCAAAGATTGTAAGTGTTGAAAAGCAATCACACCCCCATAAAATGTTGAGCCCCCACAAATATATAAATGCATGCTCAAAAGACATTGGGCTTAGCTGAGAATGCATCTTAGAGAAATCAGTGCAAGACTTTAAGAAAACAGGACGTCAGACTCGGTCGAAAATGCGTCCCGCGAGACCCAAATTTTAGGCACTTTATAAAATAGTGCATTTTTAACAAATAAAAAGCCTAAGCTATGGATAATTGAAATAAAAAAACTTTTGAAAAAAATGGCACCCAAATCCGAGCTACTGTTTTCAAGATATTAAAGATTCAATTTCTCGTAAACTAGTGTTTTTACAAAAAAAAGTACTAAAACATTAAAAAATGCCTATTTTGAGAGAGAAAGTGGCCTTCCAACCACTCATTGGACTCAACACTGGGCGAGGAATCTAAAGGAGGTTTTTTTAGGGGGAATCAACCTCTTGCCAACCCAAGCCTCACCCTTCATCTTTGACAGGTGAAAACTCAAACTTAAAATAAAAACCCCAAATTGCCCATAATGTAAAATATAGCCTTAAATCTTCATTTTTTAACCAAATTGACTGATTTAAGATTTGAAAAGTCAAATTTGACTAGGAATTTTAAGAAATAAATGCAAATTTTACCAAATAAAGGCTATGTGATGGTCCACATGGAATGCCCTCCTTAGAAGCTCTAACACACCCAACTGCAGTCCTCCACCCTCTAATGTAGCACTATGTTGTTTCAACATTGCATATTTGGAGGTGAATGATGGCATGTGTAAATAGTCAGTTCTGGCAAAAATTCTTGCAAGCAATCTCATGAGCAAACTAAAGAAGCCTGGGAAGTCGAAGTCTGTTAAGAAACTTGCAGTCAAGAAGGTTGCCACTAAGCCAAAGGTTGTTGTCAAGCCTACTATAAAAAAGACCGTTGCTGCTAAGCCACTTGCTAAACCTGCCACTATAAAGAAGGTTGATGGAAGGCCTACTATAAAGAAGATTGTTGTTGCCAAGCTAGCTGCTAAAACTACCATTGCAAAGAAGGTTGACGAAAGGCCTGCTAAGAAGCCTACCACTGTAAAACAGCCTACCGCTGCTAAACCTACCTGCTGCAAAGAAACTAGTGAGCGTCGATCTCTAGTTTTCAAAGGCAATGGATTTTACAGATGAAAATGCCCCGATGGTGAATCCTCCTACGGCTGAAGTTGCTGTTGTGCCTGTAAAGGCTGAAGAGAAGACACCCAAGGTGAAGGCTCCTAAGGAAAAGATAAATGCAACACAAGAAATGATATTGAAAGGTTTTTTCAGATCAGATCTAGAAATAAGAAAAATAACATAAAGAGAACTCCACTCCTCACGATTTCAAAATAAACTAATAGCATAACCAGACACATGATTACTGGGGTGGCTCTGATACCAGATCGAAGGATTGCCATGGTCTGAATAACATGAATGCAATGGTCAAGTGATCACATGAGATGAAGCTGGTGCATATCACAAAGAAGCTAAAGCAATTTGAAATTATACAAAGAAATAAATTGCACAAGATAAATAGGAGAAAACCTAATATTTTATTAACATGAGATGGCCATAATAAAGAATACATATAGGAGAGCTCGTAAGTAACTCCTCCACAAATGGTGGTCAAAGCACCCCAAGAATATGCTGTAACCCCTCCACAAAAGGTGGTGATAAGGTGCTAAGAATAGAGAAGTAACTCCCATACCTAGAATATCCAGTTAAAGGAGTTACTTATGACATTCTTATGAGACCTATGACACATCTATGACACACATCTCTACATAAGCTAGCCTATCCCACGAATGTAGGAAAACTCCATGTATGAACCAATATATAATATTCCCTAATTAAATAATAGGGAAAAATAAAAACCTACACTAGCAATTTGAACTCATAAAATCACCTCCAAACATGGGAAAAAGTATGGAAAACATTAAATAAGGAATTAAATTATATAAAATCACTTTCACCAATTATATTGTATGGACCAAATTAAATAAGTAGAAAACCTGCAGGGTGTGGGGATTAATATGCAAAAGAGAATAGTGAACATATTAATAATGGTTCACGAATCATGGGAAACTGATATATAGAATATTTATATGAAATAGAACAATAATAATTATAATATAACCCCATAAGAGCATTTTACTTGAAATCTCTCCTACTAATCATACCAAGAAGAAATTTGTTGACTAATTTTGCATGTCTAGTCAAGCATCGAAGGAGTAGAATGGTTTTCAGAATTTTTTTATACATCCAAAGATGATAAATAATTTAAATGGAGTTAAGGAAGTTTAATTTTCATTATAAAAACTTTCCACATGTGCCACACTCTTTTAAAGCTTATATAACTACCAAAACCTCCTCCTTTTCAACTATTATATTTATTTTAGTTAGGAAATTGCAAGTTTTTAGTCAGTACTAATAATGTCTGATAGGATATGACATATTGGTAATTTATATAAAAATTTTAACACTTTTCCACCTAATAAAACTATACCACCTTCATTAATGACTCTAGAAGTGACCCCATGTGACATACAATGACTTAGGACTAAAAGTCACTAAGACTAAGGCTAGTAACTCATTAAATGACATTAAAAGGACTTTAAAACACCCTATTACATATTGATATACCCTTATCCAAGTTTTTTCACTATATTGGGTTGGCTTATTTTGACTTTTGGTTAAAATAGTCAACATTTTTGGTGATTTCCTAGGGGTGGTATGTTTGTTATGCCAAGACTAGTAGCCTCTTCCTACCCATTGGGATGTGCAATCACCTATGAACAAGTTTTATATTGAATTTTCCTTTGAAACCACACCAAACATAAATAAATGACACAAAAAATAAGACACACTAAAGGAAATAAACATGTGTTCTCAAGAACACTTATGGACCACATACACAATTGAAACAAAAGCACACACCTAACCTAATATTTACAAGACCTCACTCTTGAGGTGAAAAACAATTTATCATTCTTCGACCAGGATCAAAGATGGATCCTATTACATCTTTGTCACTCAATGAAAGTAACTTGTCATTTGAATCATTCTCATCATCAATCACTTGACTAGGTAGATGGTGAAATGGCTTACCATACCTATACCTTCACATGTCTGCAAGTGAGTTACATTGTGATTTCATGAATGTTTTCTTCTACTCTCTAAATACCTTGATTGGATCTACAACTATCCTTATCTCTATCATATCTAATCTTCACTCTTCAAACTAAGCATTATGAAGCATGATTGTTACATCAACCTTACTTTCATCTTGGGCATGATGTGCTTGATACATGAAATCATCAAGCTTACTCTCCTTTTGTCCCATCACATCTTCAAATGACTCAACATCAAGCTGAGGTGTTAATTTCTCCTTGAAAACAAAGACTTATACCTTAACTTCATTAGGACACTCCATGATTATAGACCCTAAAAAAATAGTATGACATTCACTTTCATGTTTAGCAAGGCATTTAACAACCTACTCATTAAGATCATTAACAAACTTAACATTAGATATGTAATCTTTTGGAGGAGGAGTCTTATCCAACTAATCAAATTCTTGACATATAGCATTGAACCTTTTCCACAAGTCATCTTCCTCTTCCTCATGAATGTCATCATCAAGGGTAGCTTCATCAATTGTAGGTAGAAAGACGTCCTCATTATCACTATGAAGATATATCAATCTATTCAATATATCATCATCATATACATGAATCAAGTAGTTACTCTCAATATCTTGTGAGAAATAATGTTCAACACTTACCTCCTCTTGCTCAAATTCTACCTCATAGATGATATAGGTGCCAAGGTTAGTTTGTTCAAGGTAAGTATAAGGATCATGCTCATAATCATATGCACCATACTCATCTAGAAAAAAGTCAGATATACCTCCAAGCTTAGAATAATCACAATCATCTATAATAGACTCTTCTTTCTCATCAATAACACAATTGTAGTTAGATCTTTATTTAACATAGGTCTTAATGTGAAACCTTGCAAGTGGTTGAGTTCTTGTGGTCACCTTGGTTCCTTATCTCATCTTAAAGGCTAAGAAGTACTAGTTAGTTGAGATTTATCCCCCTATTTTATGTTTAAAATATCTTGAAAGGAAGAGTAAAAAATGAGTAGGCAAATCCATGACAACAATGTCTTGTAGGATAGGAAACGAGGATAGTCATGGAGGAAGACCTTCAAATGTTTAATCAATCCTATTGTCTAAGAAGGTGTACCATCTACTTGAAGAACTTTTTTGCTATGTGGCTCATATTTTATGCCCAATTTATCATCTATAACTTTGGGCATTGCTGATATAGAGGCTTCACTATCAAATATGCAATTGTGTACTAGTTTTTCACCCATAATAAGAGTGAGGTAGAATGGTGGAGGATTCTCATCTTTGATAGATGGTTCCACAATGCTTTTAGGTTAATTGGTAAGATATAAATGACCATGACTATTGCCTAATGGTGAAGGACTAACATGGATAATAGAGATCTATTTTTGTAAAAGTTCATTTTAGTGAGGAATATGAAGGATATCCTAAAGGGAAATGGATGCCCTAGCATTATTAAATGAATCTGCTATGTTTAGAATAAAATTACATACTTTCTCTTGATTCCTTGGATGCAATTAAGTAATTGTAACTTGAGGTGTTGAGGTACCTTGATCAAACCCTACCACATTTTGATTTGGAGGAGGTGCAGGAGTGTTTGTGAATACCATGCTTGCAGTCATGCCTTACTACCTTGTAAGAGTATTAGATGAACTTATAGGAATGATAATACTATATCCTAGAGCCTTTATTTT
This sequence comes from Torreya grandis, assembly GCA_037957365.1. Lineage (NCBI taxonomy): Eukaryota > Viridiplantae > Streptophyta > Pinopsida > Cupressales > Taxaceae > Torreya > Torreya grandis. Next base: position 135,286 of record JARHVA010001162.1, read on the forward strand.
AGATCTTTTATTGTCTATAATATAAGTTCCTTGATTGATCACAATGGTATCTTCAACTAGGAAAATGGTGAAGATTTCTCCTTGAGGCTGCCAACCTCCACTTATTTGCATTATGACTTCATCTTCTACTAATAGTAGAGGAGTGACACATCCTTGAGTAACTAGAGATTTCTCTCCACCTTCATTATCATCCATGACTTTTCCTCATTTCCACTCTTCCCCTCGCACCAAGTTGCTATGCACCAAAACCATATCTCTTGTGTTGGAGGTAGAATTGGGATTGTATGCATTGGTAGGCCTATTGAAATTAGGCTACCCTTGACCTCTCCCTCTCCCATATTATTGACTATATTTCTACTAATAGGGATAAGGATTTTGATGAACACCTAGTTGCATATTGGCCTACCTAAGATGAGATCTTAACATTTGAATTTATATATCTTTATCCATGGAATCATCTACCTTCTTATGAGTACTCCTAGGCTTAGCATTTACATTTGGAACTTGGGAAATGTTTCAAACAATAGTAAGAACATTAAGTAGTAGAGGCATAAACACTTTAGGAAGAAACTTTCTTTCTTGAATGAGTCCATTCTCATCTCTAATGGCAAGATCATATACTTTGATAAGAGTGAAACCAACCATGGATTACAACATGATGGCACTATCAATACTAATGGATTTCAAGTATATAAGAAACATAAAGCTAGCAGGTAGTCTTATGGGAGGAGGTAATATATAAGAAGTATTTTAAAACCTCTCATTTAATTCAAACATTATTTCCTAGGGGTATCTTTTGGTCACATTAATATGATTTATGAGTGAAGTGTGGTCACTCTCATCCTCAAATATTGAAGTTATCAACACTCTAAAGCCATCCCATGTTGTGATGCATCTATCAGGAAAAGTCTAATACCAATCAAGTGATTTCACTCTAAAGAACATTAAAAGGATTCTAATGGAAATATTTTACTTAGTGACATTATGGAAACTATAAAAAATTGAAATGTCAATAATGTGTTCACTAGGAGTGGCACGGCTTTCACCATTGAATATAGGAACACTCTTTGTAGAATTTGGGGGAATGTCATCATATGCATCAAGATGGATTGGATTCTTAGTGTTAAAGGCTAGGAAGGCATGTTTCCTAGCCATTTTCTCTTAAATATCTTCCTCACTCTCTTGGTCCTCTTGGATATCAAAATCCTTTTTTTTTTCAAAGGATAGAATAGGATGAGGGTGTCTAACTTCAAGAGGAAGCTCAAGATGAATAGGTGGATTGATAGGATTGAAAACTCTACTAGAAGATGACCTAGTCAGGACCATGAAGTATGAGAATAAATATATGAAAAAATAATGGTCTAAAACTATATTTTACCTTGAATGGAGTTACCAAATGTTGATTAACACACTAATATGTAGATGTTGTCAAGACTAGGATTCACCTTGATAAGTTATCTTCAGGATAATAGGTCCCACCAAGCATGCCAAAACTATTGTCACAAAATATTGCACCCTAGAGGAGGTTATTCAAGCTTACTCCAAATTTTGTAAAAATTAAAATAATTATAGGTATGTGGGTTTACCTCTAGTAGAAGTAGACCTATACGTTTAAGGTCCAGTTCCCTAAATTTGTCTTGAAGTGCTTATCACCTATACTAACTAATTTTGCGTGTGGTAAAATGGGCAAAAGTATGTATGAAATAAATATAATCTAAGGGGGTGATACAAAATAAATATATACATTATTATATAATACTTATTTCACTAATAAATAAGACCTACAAACTAGCTTCCAAGTCCTAAGATGTTCTAACATAAGTATTTTAATATAGAGGTGATATGCACGGGACAACTCAAGATAAGTAGACCAAAGATTATATTGTTGAATCTAAGGATAGTTTCATACTTTAAGGGATCCAAACAAACTATATTCACTCTATATGACCTTTAGAATGATAACTCCTTATAGAAGATATGAAATGATAAGGGAAAGCAAGTATAAAATCACTATACTTCACCATTCATCACATTGTACACTTAGAAAATATGTTTGTGAAATCAAAAAAAAATTTGTTGTATTATTAAAATGAAAATTACAACATTAAACTAGTAGGAATTCACCATACATGGTGTGTAATAATGTGACAAGAGCCAAAATGGCTAGTACTTATAGAATTTGAGAGGAGAGAGAAGAATGAAGTGAATGAGTCACAAGAACACTTGTCAAGATGAGAGGAGTTACATATATAAGATAATTAAGTATGGAATATACCATATAATATATACTTGGATAAATATCCCTTAAAGGCATGAAACTCCTTAAATATTGGCATAGAGGTCTCTCAACTACTCTTAAAACTACCCTCATAATTTGACCTTATGTGGGTGCTCCACAATAGGCTAGGGACATATGATATCATTTAACTAATATGGGTGGGTTAAAAATAGGCTCCAACATGAATTATATGTGTCCATAATCATAAATATTCTTATATCCAAGTGTTCTCACTATCTACAGTTATAATCACCCTTCTTTCACTCACCCTTCACACTTGGCACCAAGATGTACTTCAGTTTATCAAAAAATCCATATAGAGTATTATGTGACACTTTTAAATAGTCCTCCTACCCTTATATTCATTAGGAAAACCTTAAAAGGATTCCAAATTAAATTTATCACCTTCTCACTTGGTGACCATCTCTCATTCACTATGTCATTCTAGATTGGCTGAAGTGGAGGTGTTAAAAGAGATAATTATGAGATTTTTAAAGAAATAAATGAATATGAGGAGTTATATTAGGTATTTTATTCCTATCAAAGTTATTTTCATCCTTTTAAATTATTATGTACTTATAAAACATCAAAATCTATCAAAAAAGCTATTTTACACCATATCCATACAAGGTAGAATCCAACTTGATGAGAAGTAACCCTAGGGATTCATCTATAACTTCCAATAATCTCCCTAACCAAAAGATCTCATATGGATGCCTTTCCTTATTTATATTTCCCATCAGATCATTATCAATGGTTTCAGAGGGTTTTAAGTAGTTTTCACCCTTCAATATTTTTCATAAAAGTTTGACATTAGAACCCCAAAAAAATTCCACTAGATCCTTAATCGGGATCCTCTTAAATTTATCTTAGCTCCTCAAGTTCCCATGATAAGTCTATATATAGGTGTGAGCTTCCAAACATTTCCTCTCAAGTTTTCATTTACATTTTTCATACCCTATTAGGGTCCTAGGCCAAGAAATGACTTTTTCATGTCTTTATCTATAAATCATTTGATAATAATGTGGATAAATACAAAGATGGGGTATAAAAAGAGAAGTGAACCAAATTCAAAATAACTTATTTTATAAGATGAATCTGTTAGGTTTGTTTTTGAAACAATAAGATATCTCAATTTCTTAAAGACATTCTAGGGTTTTTGGGATAACATTGTTCACGATTTTTTAGAAAAAAATGATGAAGATCATTCTCTAGTCTGGGGTGAACATATTCCTATTGATTCCTTTATTATCAATGAAATTTTAGGAATTCCTAAAGAAGGCATGGTTTTTACTAACAAATTGATTTTAGTTGATCTTAAATATTCTTTGATGATAATGAACCCCATCCTAAGTTGTCTAAGACTCCACAAGGAATTACTAGAGGGATCACTCAGGATGACCTTCCACCTTGATGTTATGATGTATCATGTTGGATCATTAAATACCTCACTTGTGATGGATAGTTCACTATGGTTGGTGGAGACACTATGAAACTTTCCATTAATATGAAGAAAGGAGCTACCAAACTTGAGTACTAGGTAAACCTAACTTCTTACCTTTACCATGCCATCCATCATGTAGATCAAAAATTAAAAAGGGGCACTAGGTCAATTAAACATCATGGTTTAATTCATATGATTTTTCAACACCATTTCCTAAAGAAACTAAAGGGTGAGAAATCTTGGTCTTTGTTTCTTCAAAATTCACTCAACATTCCTAGTAAGAGACTGTAATGTCCTATTTTTCATCTTGTGACAACAAGAATAGAAGAAGGTTCATCTTTAGCACCTAAAGATCTAAAGATGTTGAGAAGGAAGTCAAAAAATAGAATGACGATTTTTACAAAAAATAGTACCCCATCTATCAAACCCCAAAAAATTCACAAGTTGATTCTCAAAGAGGAAGAAGAAGGTGAGGTACAAGCAGCTTAAATTTTGGGTAGTTAAAGCATTACATCTCCCCAAAAAATTATAGATGTTGAGAAAATAGTTGAAGAAACACAAACCCCTACATAAAATATTTCACATAAAGAATAAATACCATTACCTTCCATAGTTGACAAGGGTAAATCTCTACTCATGGAATAAGCTTCATCTTATCCTCAACATGTTCATAAAGACAAAGATTTGTAACATGATATGACCCTACCATTAAATGAAAAGACTATTCTAAAATAACAAACATAGTTGCATTTTATTATATTGACCTTTAAAAGAAAGTACAAAACCATTTATAGTTTATAAAAGTGATATGAAGATTCTATTCCATAAATTTGAGCATAGAAAGTGAATATAACATTAGTTAATGTTGAACAAACTAGAATTCATAATCAATTTTTCTCATAATCTAATGAAAGTAACAATTTAAAAATCCCTTGAAATTAAGGATGCTCAAATTGATATTATGAAAAACTTTATTGATAATAAGGATGCACTTCTTAGTCAATTAGACACTTGCATATAAGAGATGACAACTCAAATTATTGAGTTGTAAGCTACCATACAAGATATCTAAAAGGAAATAAGGCAGATAGTTATACATATTAAAGAAACCACAAGAGATATTTATCCTTTTCCTCTACCCCTTCATGAGATTATTTATATTTTTAATGATGTTTAGAATAAGATTCATAAGTTAGAAGTAGTGAATTCTAGAATCAAAATATAGTATTAGCAACAGTTGCAGTAGGCTCAGACTTGTATTCAAACTATCTACAAAATTGTCAAGAAATTACTATCTTTTAGAAATCCTTCTTATATGTATGTTTTGTTTCTTCATGAATAATTTTATAAGTCAAGTACAATTTATTTCTATTGGTTTACCCCATATCATTTAATATGAAGACATATTTATGGATATCTTTCTTAAAAGCACTACAGAATGAAAAGATCAAATTTGTGAGTTTTATATTTGTAACATGTTTTGAGATACTGGTCTAGATTTTTGGTTAACTTGTTTGTGGGAGAAACACAATTACATGTTTTCCTTTCCATTATGATAACTCAAAAAACTTGAGAGAAAGCATAGAATACTATAGGCTTATGTATAAGACCCCAATTTTTAGACGCTCACAAACTTCTTTCTACCTTCCATAATTTTTATCACATGTTCATGAAAGACAAGTATCATGAGTTTTAAGAAAAAATTTAACATCCTTCTAATATTTTGTCATCCAACATTCCTCCATCTCTATCATAGCATATATGTCTAGATGAGAAACTTTGCTTGTTGCCTTGAAATGTAGGGAAGTCATGACTCCCATTGCCATTAGTTAGAGTCTCTGGAGAGCTAAGACACTTGCTTAGATTATCACTATGATACTAGAAGAAGGGCCAGGTGTTTGTATTGGCATGATATTTAGGCCACCTATTCTTCTTTATCCCATGTCTCCTTGGGAAAATTGACATAATCAATCAGAAGTAGAATTTCAAGCATGGTTACACATTGTGGTAAGAGATTTGGGGTTTTTACTTAGAAATAATTATGATTAGGGACATAGTTCTAAAATTTATGGTCTCAACCAGTAGTTGGGATTAGGACTTCTAGATTAAATAATAGTTCTCCCCTAGTTTGCAAGAGGAATTATAAAAGGTAAAGTGTGGGGGGAAAATGATGAGCATTTTATATAGCTCATTATATCTCATATAAATTATCCATAAGTGTTTCCTCTTGGTTATATATTGTATTAAATTTCATAGTTAAGGTCTCATCTAAGTAGGAAATAAGTGAGATTGTCTTTTGTTTATATGTGATACATTGTTGATTCTCTATCTTCCTATTTATGTCTAACTTGGATGAAATGAGTATAGTTTTACATGTATAGATACATCTCTATGGTTTGATTACTTTGATAAGTCATCAATAGTTTTGGAAACATTTTTAAAGACTCAGCATAGAACAAAGTGAGCTATGAAGATCCTTAGTCAGGCTCTACAGATCTACGTAAGTAGCTTTGAAGATGCTTCATCTAGCTATAAAGATGATCTATTGAAGATCAAGAGATCTACCAAGCAGCTCTAAAGGCATTTCATAAAAGATATGAAGATCCACCAAGGTAGCTCTGAAGACATTTTGATAAAGCTTTGAGGATATTATAAGCTTTGAAGACCTATTTATCTGTGCTTTAAAGATGCCTAGTTATGCTCCAAAGGTGCCCATATGTACTCAATTTATTAACACAATAATTCCAAATATATTTACCATACATATATAGATTTTCCCTCTTTAAATATATTTTTTTAGTCATTATTATTCATATTAATTATCTAAAATGATCTAGATATTAATGTATTTCTATTTTGTAAATCTAGACATAATCTCTTTGGATATATGTTCGTTATACTCAGTCTATTATTACTTGAATTAGTTCCAATGTCTCCTATAAGTGTGGGATATGATTCATATATCTTTTATTTAGAATAAGTTGAATTTTCTATTTAGATCACCAAATTTTGTATACTGAGAATGGTCATTAAGATGTGTCTTAAGTACATGTCTCCTTATTTAATAAAACTAGAGAATAAACAAAATCAAGAAACATTCAAGTGTAACTTTGTAGTAGAATTCTTAACATTTGTATATGTTCCTTTTGATAATGAATTATTAATAAAGTAAAACATTGTCTTCCACTACTGAATTAAAGTTGGCCCTTTTTTGAGGAAGGAGTAAGGGCCCACTTCTCTCTGAAGATTAGGATAATTGGTATTTCTAGTTTATAGTTTAAAAGTGTAGTTATTTTAATACAGGTATATTTCATTTTAATCCAAGTGTGATTTCCCTTTCAATGTAAAGTGTGATTTCCATTTTAACGCAAAGTGAGTTTTTTTAATGTAAGTGTGATTTTGTTAAATACAAAGTTTGTTTTAGTTCAATGAAAGTGAGTTTCATTTTTACAATGTGTGTCTTTTAATTATCATAAGAGTAAAGTTATTAGGAAAGTTTTTTGCCTAAAAAAACTTTCTCTCTCTCTCTCTCTCTCTCACACACACACAGATATATATATATATATATATATATATATATATATATATATATATATATATATATATATATATATATATATATTGTCAAGAAGTAGTCTAGGTGATAATAGGCCATCAACATTCTCACATTCTAAAATACAACATTATCTTACCTAGCTAGGAAATTTTAGTGAGGACATTGTAATGTCTTATGCCAAATGTTTAAGTTTTGTATGTTTATGGTGTGAATTGAAGGACTATTGAAGAGATGTCTTCATTTCTATAAGACATTGTGAGCATAATTATTTTTTATATTTTGATGTTATGCTTGATAATTATGGATAACTAAAATGACAATCTATATCTTAAGCATGTAAAACCTAATTTAAATGAAAATAAAAACAACTTAGAAATAATATAAAAGTATCAAATCCCAAGTGTAAATATAACACATAAATAAAGTGTAACACTAAATCCAAAAAGTCACAACTAAATTACATGATATGGATAATAAAGACTTAAGTGTAAATATAATGTAATAATCTTATGACAACCAAGAAGTGAAAAACAAAACAAAAAGACAAAAAGAGACAAAAAAATATAAACAAACAAAAACAAAATAAAACATTAATAAACAAACAAGACACAAACAAAAAAAGTGAAAAAAATAATCAAAACAACTAAACAATCCAAATCAAAGAAAAGGATGCAATAAAAAACTATTCTAAACACATAAAAAAGAACAAAAAAGACTCAAACAATGGTTAATCACAATGTTATTACAAATTGAAAATAAATGTGCATATGTAGTAGAGGTGTTACTCTTGGTGATAGGGTGACCCCTAAGCTAGGTAGCAATGACATTGGTAAAACAACACAAAAAAAATACTAATGTTTACTCCTAGGTATGGGGAAATAATGACAAAAACAATACAATAACATTATCCCTATGTCATAGGAAATAACAACAAAACAAATGAAATGGGGGGGATAGAATAAAAGGAAAGGGTAGCTAAGATAATTCTAGATGCACTAAGCAAGTTGATTTTGCCTACATGGTTCCATGGACATAAAATCCAATGCTAACTTCAAGATAAATTTAGTTCTCCTAAGATATGGGTTATAATAAAATGGATGATAATAAAACATGATTAACATGTAGTGGAAAATAAGAATGATCTTGTAAAATAACTAGTACATGAAAAAATACGGGATGACATTCCAAAGCCATGAAAACATCAACACAAATAAAGCATGTAAGCATGAGAGTATGGTTTAGGTTAAAAATACACTAAAATTCAAGAGATAAGTATCCGAAATTAAATTAAAATCATAATTCATAGTGTCTACTACATCTATGGCTTGCAAAAAGAAGTTGTTCATAAAATGGAAAAAGCATTGAAACAATGAGTACTCTAAAAATGGTTAGAGTGTAAGATGAATCCAAGTGGTAATTAATGTATCAATTTGAATACATAATTCTCACATCATGAATCTTGAAAAATGGCAAGAGAATAGGTTTTAGACACAAGAATTTTGCACAGTATAGTTCTAAATGTTGAAACACCCCTGAATTGCCTTAGGACCCTCTTAGGACCAATTTGACCCTTTGATACCTAACTAAACATAACCATGGTTAGTCTAACCACATAACCAAACCCAAAATTTTACCCCACTTAACCATCAACACTTGATCATCAATGATCAGAGTGACCATCGATAGTTACCCTAACTGTCGATGGTTAGGTCCCTTCTCCATCTGAATAAACACAACACCAACTATGTATAAGCTAATAAGGAAAAATGTAATATGTCCACCTTACCCATTACTAACACATCATGATGCATAAAAATTATTAGCCTAACCTCCTATGGAACCTTCTACCTCCATCTAACTTTTCCTATAAAAAGAGGGGAGCAGGAGGTGAAAGGTGATCAATCAATCCATAATCAAGCATTCTATCACATAAGTAACCAAGGTATCAACTAACAAGTCTTCCAATAATTAAACAACTATAATAGATACCTAAACCTTTGCCCAAATTTATCTTGAGGAAAAGTACCATTACTCTACCAAACTTGCTCTAGGATCAACCATCAGCCATCAAGCAATCAACTAGGTACATCTTATATTATAGGTTTTGTTTATTTGGTTTCTGACTCCCCTACCTAAATCAAACCTTTCTACATCTTATCTCCTAACTCTTAGACCTCAACTATATCCCTAACCGCATACTAAAGCCTTTTTATAATATGAATCAGATTATTTTTTAAACACTTTTAGAACCTATAGGAATTATCGATGGTCACCCTAGTCATCGATGGTCACCTTCAACCATCGACGGTCACCCAATCATTGATGGTTACCATAATCATTGATGGTTACCCTAACCATTGATGATCATTATGATAGAGAATAATATCAATTTATTTATACCAACCTACCTTTAGCCAAATTCCACTTTTTGTGTCCTTGCTTGTTCACAAAGACTTCACCTATTTTTTGAACCTAACCTGACCCATTTAGCATTAGTATTGACCCACTATTTGATTAATTAGTCTATTTCCTTTATCAGGCATTTATATCTTCTTGCATTTCCTTTTAGTATTTTATATCATTCAATACAGGTAATTTATTTTGATTTCTTTCAACTTAACTATTTTAAGAGTATGGATTGATAGCCTCCTAGCAAGCTCATGCTTCTTGGATTTATCTCACATTAGGAAATCAACCTTGATACCCATCTAACAAACTATTTACATAAGTGATTTCTTATCTATAGGTCATTATTCTTAAGATAAAGAGGATTTATTTCAAAATCATCTAGATCACACATGCACAAGCAAAAAGGTTCTTCTACCACACCCTTATTACTAGTTTCTTACTTCTTTACATAGAAATAAGATGAAAATGAGAGAAACATTTAGGGATACCCGATGTGATCTAGTAGCATATAGGTGCCATTTTATTCCTTATTTTATGATCATATAAAGAAATCAAAATTTATTTTAGCTATAAAATAAACCTTACATACATGGATTGCTTGCATGTTTAGCTCAGTTAGTTAAGTTAAAAGCAAAGTAATCAATTATAGTTTCATTTCGTTATCACACACATTACCAAACCACTTAAATTAATTAAAATTTAAAATAATTAACATAAATCTCAACTAAGGTTTCATCTCCTAGAAGATCACCTTCACCCTTTGGATATCTTACTTAGAGGTCATTACCAAGAAGAGAACCAAAAACTCAGCTCTTTGGTTGAGTCGAAACTCTAGAAATCAATATATATTGGCTAAACACCTAACACCCTTATCGATATGATGTTTTAAGTGAGGGGTAGGCCCTAACACCAATATAGGTATTAATTTCCAATATAGATCCTTTTGAGAGCCTTGAACAATTGAAACTAACCTTTGACTTATTTTCTAGTACCTATTCTATAAACCAACTTCTTATTCATACTTTCTCAGGCATAAGTCAAAAGTGAGATAAAAGATATCTTATGATTTTAAATGCACTTTAATGTATGTTTAATTTCTTTGAGATCTTTTTATTTTATTTTCTTTGTGTTCAAGTTATGAGCTTTCATGTATTCCTCTATGTTTCTCATATGGTTATTACTAGACAATAGTTGAGAAATCAAACCAACCAGGAGCCACCTTCCTCCTCTTCTTCCTCCATATAGTATACCTCAGATGTTGAAGGTCTTCCTCATCCTTCTACCCCCTACCATGCCTAAAATAGTTACCTAAGGTGATGCAAATTTTTCCACCTTCCTTGATAACAATCATGTGGCCATCCAACATTACCTCAACACTTTATCTCACCGTACCCCTCCTACTTTAGTTTCTCTTAGTGATCAACCTCATGGGATGCCTCCCCATCTTATGGTTGTCACTACCTCTACCCAACCTATGATCACCCAACCATCTTCTTATACCAATAATCCACCTACTACCTCCACCCAAACTCAATCAAACCACCCAAACAATATCCATACACGCCATAGACCAACCAACAACTCCTCTAACATAGGGGAAACATTAACTTAGCTACCATTAATCCATCCACAATGGGGATATATTATACCCATATTTCCATTATTCCCCTTATCACTACCAACTTACCAATCTCCACCCCACTTCAAAATGTGGTGTTATTTATACCTTCTATCCTTCCACCTATTAGTACTAGGGTTACCACTCACCCCAAACCAGCTAGCCATACCATACCTCCAACCCAATCCATATCAATTCCATAATATACCAATTTAATCATACATCTCAACCAAAACACATCAATCCCTCAATAAATACCTATGACACCTTACCCACAGTATGTTCCTAATCCACTAGGATACATAGTTTCACCTTCTACCCAACCTTTTGTGGCCATTAATAATTATGTAGCATCATCAAAACCCTCAATAACTACATACCAACATGTGGTATCCTCTCAACCTTATACCAGTTATCAATATATTACATCCACCCAACCTCAACAAAACTTACCATATAATTGTGGAACTACCCAACCCCAAATAGATTTGGTCATAATGTTGATGGACAAAATGACCAACCTAAATTCATCTATCTCTAGGGCTCATAATCTCTTGTTTTATGACCAAATATATAAATAACCTATTCACCCATCCATCCCTATCCAACCTTACCCTCCTCAATGAGAACTACACAAATTTTCTAAGTTCTAAATCAAGGAGGACCCCCAACAACACCTATGAGCATTTTTGCATTCTTGCTACTTGATTGCCTATGATGATGCTCTTCTCCTTTACACATTTCTTATGTCTTTATCTGGACCAACATTATATTGGTATGGTGATCTTACCAGGCACTCCATCATTTCCTTTTCCCAAATTTCCCATACCTTTTTAGACCACTTCTCAACCAATATATCTAAGAAGGTCTATATCACTGACCTTTACTCCATCAAGAAATTTGATGATGAATAAATTATAAATTTCATATCTTGATGGAGAGGTCTTATCAACCAAATCTCTTTCTCTTTGCTACAACTTTAGTTGATTGAAATTTTCTCTCGAGCTTAAAATCTAATAACCCTTCACCATCTAAAACCACCAACCAATCCAACTACCCCAACACCAAACCAAAAGTAGTTACAAACACAGTTGTCCTCAAAATAGCCCCACCTTTAGTTTTCAACTAACCCAGCCAAACCATCTCCTCTAAATCCTCCACTAAACAACAAACCCAAAATCAAAAATGGGCTACCCCAAAATAATACACTCCACTATGGGAGTCATATGTTTTAGTTTTGTATAAGTTGCTCAAATCTAACATCATACAACTTCTCCCTATCAAACCTCCTCTAAAATTTGATGATTCTCACCCTATGCCTAGTTGGTAGAATGGGAATGATCTATGTTCCTTCCATAATGTCATTAGACATGACGTTAGTAGATGTAACACCTTCAAAACCATTTTACAAAACTTGATTAATAAAAGAGAACTTGTATTAAACAATCCCAATGCACCCCTAAATCAGTCACTTGACATCTTTTGACAACCTTTTTGAATCATGCCCCTTCTACCAAATGTGATGACAACAAACTAGAATCATTTGATGCTCGTGAGGTCCATATGATCAATTTTATTATCAATGAATCTATCATTAGGGAAACCATTTCCTCAACCACATCTTTGACTCCATTTATTAAAGTGTTGGAATCACGATCCCCTCCTTTAGATACCTAACTAAAGGAAGAAACCACCTCCTCTCCTTCACTTGATGAGATAATAGACTTACCCACCTCTCCTTTGATGGAAACACCAAAGGATGCAACCATCACCATCACACCTTCTTACCCTATCAAGAAATCACCTACTCTATCTTTGGAAACCATTCCATAAAGAGAGATTACCTTATCTACTCCTTCCATGGAGGAAACATCTTCCCAAATCTTGAACTCTTTCATCAAGGACAAGGGTGAAGAAATCACTCCCTTACACCAACCTATGGGCCTAATTTTTCAATTTGATGCCCAAAGGATTAATCCCATTTATAAACCCTTCTCTCTATTGGTCCAAAAATTTGAATTCTCTTGTCAACCCAATACAGATCGAGCCACCTTTTGGCACCATCTTGGGCTCCCCTATAAAAACAAGCATGAACCTTTAACCTCAAATTTATCCACCCTTAAACCTATCATCACCACAATCCCTTCATCAAACACCTCTCCACCATCCAAACCATCTCCATCCAAAATTATCAAATCACCTTACACCTCTTTAACCAAAGTCATCAAGAACGGATACTCCCTACCCTAAGCCTTATCCACCCATCTTTGAAGTTAGACTTAACCCCATCTATTCCACCAAATAAAACCTTAACCAAACCAACCAATAAGGTATAACCACCCAAACTCCCACCTAGAACTAGAACCATACCACGTCCTTCCCTCTTACCTTCTATCTTGGGACCTCATCCTTCTACTAAGAAGGTGAAACCTCCAAAAACTACCCAAATAAAACTTCCTCATTTTATTCTATCTTTAGCTACCCCTTCTAAATCATCAACCTCCCCATCATTTTTATCCAAACTATCTACCTCCACCTACCCACTTATCTCCAAACCTTCATCATCTCAATCACCCACCTTCAAATATTTCATCTTTAAACCTTCAACTTCCAAACTAACCAACACTAAACAACCCCAAACAAACCCACCTACCAAATACATTCTACCACCTAGAACCACCATGGTAAAGACTACTTCTAAGAAGACTCCTACCTTGAAAATTGAAACCCCATCATATTCAACACCTTTATTTTATTTCTATGTTATATTGACTATGTTTTTTTTATCTATCTAGTAGATTAGTCTTTCCTGATATATGAAATATCAATTTTAAGTAACTTGTAATAATTTAATAAGGTTTTATAAATTAAAATGTTTAGTGGCAAATTAGGTTGATATATTTTGTTTTCTAGTAACAAGTTATCTAAGTTACTCTTTGGAATTTGTTTTAAAATGCCATTTCATGTAACTTCCTAGACTAAGCCATAGCTAGTCCAAGATGCTCTTTGATATTATCTATAATATTTAATTTAATATCTGTTACACTAATCATAATAAAAATCAACCTTTATTTAATAACCTATAGATAACTTCCTTGAATCTCATATACCCTTTCATTATTTTTGTGAGTTTTGTGTGTTAAAGTTGTAGTCTATAAGCCTATAATACTTCTCTAGGGATGTTTAATGTAGTCCACAAGGATGTAACTTGCCAATTTTTTTCATTTACACTATAAAATGCCACGTATGACTAGTTCCTTAATATTTTTGAGGGTTTCATCACATCTTGGATTGATTGCTAGACCACCTTTTTAGGAAAGTTTAGCCAAGTCACTATCCCTAGTATTGTTTACCAACTATTTGCTATCATGAAAAGGGAACCTAATGAACCCATAAGAGAATTTAATACAAGATTTTAGAAGATGTATAGCCAAATAGGCATTGCATATAAGCTAGATGTTGCATTAGCTCTAGAAATATAGAAAAATGTCTTAAATCCTATTACTACAATATTTGTATATAGGGTAGTTGATGTCTTGATTTTGACCTAGGCATATGTCAAATCTATTCTAATATATGAACCCTCAGTCACAAATATTAGCACAACTAAATGTTTATTATGCCTTATGATGTTAAACCCAATCTCAAGTGATAATCAAAACACTATGGCTCATAATCAAACTCAATCCCATATGCAGTTACCATTGTCTCATACTTCACCTAACTAGAGTCTAGGTTTCTTGAATAATCCTATCCAAATAGTTGATCTTAATAGAATCCAAGATCTAGTCCTAGTCAATGCTTCCATTACTCAAGGTACTATTATTTATTCTAATAAGGCTGAGATGGATTCCATTTCAAGGATGGTATATAATCTAAGTAATGAGTTATTAATTATATAGAAACATATGGTGAATGTTAGTGGATAGAACACCAAACAAAGCTCTAGTTACTAGAGATACAATTAGCCCTTTAAAAATGTATGGAATAATGTTGAGCAACTACCCAATAAGATTCTAGAGATGAACATCATGGAGGTTATGTTACCTAACCAGTGTAGAGTTCACAACATAGCTAATCATGACAAATTGGATTGTGAATAATTATGTGTATCCATTTATATATTTCAAAGGGAAATAGATTGACAAGAAATAGTAGAAAATATGCCTCAGTTAATTCCTATTGATGCTTCAAGTCACTTCATCACTACTATGGTCTTTGATGCATATTATTTTCTATTTATAATAGAATAATTTAATGAACTAGAGGATGTTATAGATGAATTACATACATTATAGTAGTTATAAATAAATAATTATAATATAAGGAACAAGTATCCTTTTACTACATCTACACCTCTAAATAATAGTGTTAACACTCCTCTTGATACAAAGAAAATCAATAATAAACCACCCATAAAGGAGAAATATAATATGTATCCCACCAAACTAATAAAAAAAGTGTGTAAAATACTATAGAGGATATTAAGAAGATGAAATACAATATCACCCTACATGATTAGGCTTAAATCATTGAGTAAATGGAACTACTACTAAAATCTATGAGTAGAATATCTTATATAGACAAATCTAAGACTACCCAAGAAAATGTAATTATTTATAAGTATAAACTTGAGGTTTAACCCTTATTACTAATAATTATAATGTTCAATAAAAATGTTCACAATTTTTTGGTTGAATCAAGAGATTCATCCAATGTGATGCCTACAACAATATACAAAAAAAATGGGACTAGTCCCAAATAAGTCAATAAGGGAAGACCTACATTTAAACCTATAGGTAGTACCTTATGTTATGGATTTGATGAACAAATACATATAGTTGGCCTTTGAACCTTTTTTACAAGTTATTAACATACTAGTGGTCGACATCTTAGAAGCCTTAGTTTACTACTAATCTAGGATTGGTCAAAAAAATTAAATGGATATGTAGCCATTGATTTCAAACATATGTGGATACCTAGTAAGGGTGTTTTTAATAAAATAAATATTGATCGAGAGAAGATGAGGTACTTAATCACATAATACAATGCTAATAATGAGGAGTTCAAGTTCTTATCCTCACTTGGTGGTATATACACCTTCACTACCAAACATAGGACTCAGCACCAAGAGTTCAAGGGAACTTCATAGCTATGGAACCTTTACTTTGATGGTGCTTAATAAAAACAAGGATTAGGTGTTGGTTTAGCCTTGATGAACCCTGATAGAAAGTAGTGCCTAATAGCATAAAAGTTGTAGTTCCATTGTACCAATAACTATGTTGAGTATGAAGCCTTGATCTTAGGCCTATAGTTTGCCTTAGGACGTGATGTCAAATATATGCAAGTATTTGGTGATTCATAGATGGTGTTTAACTAGGTCATAAGGAGAAAACAATTCAAACTGGCATACATAAATAAATACAAGCATAAAGCTTCAGACCTGATTCAACCCTTTTAGGATTTTAACATCCAAGATGTTCCAAGGGAAGAAAACTAATTGGTAGATACATTATAATTCTTATATGTCAAATTAATACCACTCCCAGAGTCTAAGATGCATAAATTTGCATAGAAATTGTACCTTATCCTTCATTCCTTGACAACATATATAATTTCTAGGTCTTTAGTGATGATCAATAGATCATGCAATTCAAAAATAATTCTAGAGCCTTTAAAGACCAAAATATAGATTAAAAGGACTTTGAATGTTTGGAATCATAGGATCTTAAGTAGGATGGTATCATACATCTCAGGGAAAATAAAATCCCGATGGGGATGGTATCTTAAGAAAATATGTTCGATATAGATCCATAATATGATAGGGAAAGGTAGCCAAAGATAGACCAGTCTGAATTTGATAAAGAGAATTAGGGAACTCAAAAATTCCCTCAATATGTTAACATAGGTTTTTACTATACTTATGATGAAAATCATAAGTTTAAGTAAATATTGATGAAGTACAAGGATGTGATCACTTAGACCTATGAATACTTAAGAAATTTTGATTTTAGGGTGATCACCCATACTATTTCCTTAAGTCCAAGTAACAATCCCCTCAGAAAACATCACATGACCATGAATCCCATCTTATATCTTCTCATTTATACTAAAGTTCAAAAGCTATTAGATGTTAGCATCATAATTACTATCAAGCACTCACCTGGGTGGAAAACTTGGTACCCATTAGGAAGAAGAATGATAAAATAAGGCTATGTCAACTTTAAGAACCTTAAATGGCATTAATAGAAGGATAAATACCTTCTACCATATTTGGATGAAGTAATGAAGGATGTCATGGGTCTGAATTATGTCCTTTCTAGATGGTTTCTCTAGATACTTCTAGGTGATAATAGAAGCATAGGAACGTATGAATAATGATTTCACCATGAAGTGTGTAACTTATGTTAATAATAGGATGCATTTCACATTAATCATTACTAGGGAAACATTATAATGATCCATGTACCATGTGTTTCATATACTTATTGGTAATTACATCATTATCTATATGGATGAGCTCACTATGTTTTCTAAGAATAAGGTAGATCATGCAAACCAATTGATAAAGATGTTTGTTAGATTCAGAAGATATGAAGTTTCCATGAACCCAAATAAAATCATATTTTATTTTATATAGGGCAAGTTGTCAGTAAACATCATCACCAAAGAAGGAATTTATGTCGATCCAGAATGTGTCCAATCCATTTCAAAGTTAAAACTTCCAATAGTAGAAAAGAATTGAAATCATTCTTTGATAAGATAAACTTTTTGTGAAAATTCATCTTTGGGTATGTTGAGATTATCAAACCATTAAATGTTATTCTAAATAAGGTTGAAAAAATGTAATAGATAGTATAAACAAAGGGTTCCTTCCAAGACATCAAGATGGCCATTGCTCAGGGCCCAATGTTGATTAGTCTTGACTTCACCAAGGACTTCTATCTATCCTCATTCACTTTAGAACATACCATTGTTTTAGTAATCACTCAAAAGGTAGATGAAAATGAATTCCCAGTCACTTTTATGAGTACTTATTTAAAAGAGGTAGAGGTAAAATATTCAATTATAGATAATTAAATATATTCACTGATCAAAGATGTAAATAATTTTAGTCATTATAACTTGAGAAATTAGACTTATGTTGTGGTCCTAAACCCTATATTCAAGCTTAGTCTCAACCAAAATGAATTGGGAGAAATAAGAGGCAAATGGATGCCAAATTATTGGAGTTTGATCTAGAAATCAGATTTGCTATGATAGTAAGAGGTCAAGGGATAATATTACTAATGATTGAGTTAGATACATGCATTCAAGTTGGTTAAGTCAATGAAGTACAAATGGTTAGAAGAGATTGGTATGATCATATCATTCACTATTTACTCATAGGGGCATGCCCCCTTAAGTTGAATATATAATGAAGATGAGCTTTAAGGCTCAAATCTACCAACTACATGATAAAATGAGGAGTACTATATTACCCAAACTATGAGGGCATCTACCTTAGATGTGTCTCAAGAGAAGAACATGCAGATATATTAGATAACTTACACTAAAAGATGGTTAATGGACACCATTCCTAGCCAACCATGGCCCACAAGACCTTAAAAATAGGGTACTATTGTCCCACTATTTTTAAAGATGCACATGCCCATGTTAAGACCTATCATGAATGCCAAGTCTCTGGAAAAATGGAGGTAAATGTTTTTGTGTCACTACACCTGATCATTGAAGGTCACCGTTTTATACAATGGAACCTTTAATGGGGTAATCGATCCCAATTCATTAGTAGAGCATAGGTTCATCCTCACTACCATAGATTATTGCACTAGGTGTACTAAAGCTATGGCCACTAGGAAATATAGTTCTTAGGATGTCATAAAATTCCTCAAAGAAAATATATTAACGAGGTTTAGTATCTCTATAGACTTGGTTAGTAATAATGGACCATCTTTCCAATAAATTGAATTCACTAAGTAGGATTTTAATAATCAGAACAATCAACTCATCCTCAAACTATTATCCCCAATGGAATAGATTGGTTAAATATATAACCAAAAATTTGATGGATTCCATAAATAAGCCATCTCAAGACAAACCAAGGGAATGGAACATATTATTGAAGTATGCATTATGGGTAGACAGAACAAGACATAAATGGGCCCTCAAGACCCTACCCTTCTTATTAGTATATGTAGAATAGCCTATTTTCCCCATTTCTCTCAAGCTCCTGACTTATCTATTTATGCAAAACTATATAAAAGAGGATCCAAGGGTTTAATCTAGATTGTTGGAAATAGTCAAAATAGAAGATGCAAGAACTAAAGCACTATAAAGATTCAATAGACTCCAAAACATTGGTAAAAAGTGGTTCGATAAAAGATCCAAGGTCAAAGCCTTTAGAATTTTAGACATGTTTCTTCTATGTGATAAATCCCATGATAAGAAGGGAAATCATGGAAATTTCACTCCCTTATGGATTAGACCATATCATGTGTCTATAATCTTAAGTGATAATGTTGTTCATCTAAAAGACCTTGACGGTAAATATTTAGCCTTCTAAATCAATTGGTAGTATTTGAAGCACTACTTTAATGCTTCCCCCTTTAAAGACACTTCTAAATAAAGTGACCATGGTAGAGGTAAAATTTATATTTAATTTTATTTCTTTTATAGATAGCTTTCCTATTTTATATTTTTGGCTTTCTTAAGGGTAGTGTTTTTTTCTTTCATAGATAGCCTTTAACTAATTTTTGCATTCTATTTTCCTAGTTTAGTTCCTTGTTTTCTATAATAGTTGTCTATTTATTTTTAGAATATCCTAGTTATCTACCTTTTAAATGATCAAAATGATATTCAACCTTTCATGCTTCTTGTTACTAATTGAACCTAACTACTAAAATGAAGAGATCTTGTCCTAAATAGAAGGGTGAGTAAAGACAAGAGACCTTGAATAAATTTCAAAAACTGGTCAATTTTCAAATTTTATACCCCAGTTGTTGAGATTTAAAAAAATTAGGTATGAAATAATAAATGAAACATGTTTATATCATAGGTAGATACTTTCATCAGGTATGTAAAATTTGATCTCAGTACTATGTAAACATTTAGAAAGGTTCCCCATCCTTGGCCCAAAAACACCTCCCACTCTAATACTTGTTTTGATATAATAATCATTGATACAAATGATGTGGACATGGACATTCTAGTAAATTAAATTTTGTTCTTTTATACCTGCACTATCTCACTCTGGTTCCCTACCCTCCCTTCCTTCTATATTCTCAAAAAAAGGGAAATGAATCAATGCTATAAAAATTTGGTTGGCAATAGATCAATTCCCAATCTCCCTAATATTATTTTTTATACTTCAAGGAAACCATTGTGAAAGCTAAAATTTATTTCAAGCCTTTGCTAAAAATCTCAAGATAAGGATAAAATAAAATCACTCCTTCACACACAAATCCAAGGTATGGGCAAGGCTAGCATGTTGTATGAATTTTTGGGAGTTTATTTCATATATATAATTTGATTATCATTCTTGAATTTTATTTGTTCTCACTTTGTAATTTATAACCAAATATTATACGTTCATGAACAATCCGGTTTATTCCTCCTATAATTCATCATTTTTTATGTCCAACATACCCCACTCTCTAAAAAAAATGAGTAGGGACCCATTTCAGCCTGAAAGGAAATAACTATGGAGGGTGAATCATCTATTCATGTTTATCATGTACTTAAAGATGTTAAAATTTCCCAATAATTCTTATGCCCTAGGTAATGCCTTCAAATAACTATGCCTACATGACATAGTGATAAAACTAGAGGTAATGCCTAACATTGACCTAGGTTATGAATTATTCATAAATGGCCATTCTTTTTGGAAAAAATCTACATGTTTGTTAGAACAACACACCTATGGCCTATGTTAATAAGTGTGCATTTGAGAGGTATTACTAAATCCAAAACCTAGAGGTAACCTATAACCAATCCTTAATTAACCAATGAATGTTAATTAATAATGTTACCAATAAGTTCTAGGAGTGGTCACATGACCCAACTAATTTCAAGGTCAAGAGACTCATCTCTCCCATCCCAATTTCCCCTTTTAGGCCAAGAATTAGGATTGTCATGGACCTATTAAATATAATCTATTATTTCCCAACTACAACCTACATCAATTAGGTTTGGATTCCCCTACTAGACATAATCCCCACATCTACCAATCATTACCATTGGGTAAATCATCAGTACTAATTTGATCTACTAGGTTATTAGTCCAGATAATTGACTGGATGACAATTTCTATATGATGTCTTATCTAGTGGATGATATAATTGGAATACTCCACTTAGCTTTTGAATAACCCCAAGAACCCTCCACTGAATATCCTAATAAAAATATTTGTGATGAGTTCAATCTTATCTACATCCACAAATTTATGAAGAATATGACAAGGATAATAGAGACCTTATATCTAATGGTGTATCAGGGCATTCATGGAAGGGATATGCCTAATTTATATAATCACATCATAAGGACTCTTGGAAGAATTTAAATCTATTGGCTCTACCTAGATTGAAAAATCATCATAATAAAGGGAACCAAAGCCCTTCATGTATCTTCCTTGGTTGGTACTAGATAAAGTTGTAGAACAATAAATTTTATCTCAATTAGTAGATTTTATAGATGTCAGTCTAAGGAGTACCATTTAATAAATCATCCAACTAATGCATGTTGACATTGGCAAAATTTAATATACCAAATGGGAACTTTTCCACCTAGTGGGTGGAATTAGGATGTCTTATGATTTTTAATGTCCACCCTATATGTAATGGGATCCAAGGAAATGGGATAAGAACCATTTATACAAACTCAAGTCTGTGGTGAAAATTAATTTTGGCCATGTGCCATATCCACATGATGAGGTGCTCTCAAATGTTCTAAATGATACAAAAGTTCATGAAGGATTAACAAGGTAAATATGTCAATGGTGGTGGATAGGCATATTAAGTATAATATAAAGACCAAAAAATAATATGATTTAAGAATTTATAAAGATAATTAGGATTTAAATCCCTATCTTGGACCTCTCTCACAGGCTAGAATTCTAAGGCAAGAGTAGGATGGACCATCTAGGCATGATCTTATGACAAGTAAATAAAAATCATTAAAGGGTCCCCTTAGCATTACATCTTGGTGGTTACCATCATAGAAACCACCATAGTTTCCATTACCCCTCATTTACCCACCACTACATTAAGTATTTCAAGCATAGCTTATCCTAGTGGGATGTTCTCTATGTTTCCTTTTCATCCACTCATGGTATCATAACCGATGAGTCTCCATTCTAGTTTATATTTTGATTCCGTCTCTATGCCAAGCCCAAACCAATGCATGATAACCCCCATCATTCATTATTTCCACCAGTTCTTCACCACCCCATATCCCTTTGGATTGGCTTGTTGCTACTTCTCCTTCATAAAAAATAACTACTACTCCCATTGGACCACCTCCTATGTACCAGAGAAAGGTGAAGGCTTATTTTATTTACCCTCAAGGTACTCCACCAAAGGAAACCTAATAAGAGAAGTTAAAGGGAGAAAAGGATAAAATAAAGAGTTTTAAGGAAGTAAAACTCTTGGAAATCTTAGATAGTAGTAAATATTATAAAGAAAATCTTGTATAAGGGGAATGGTTCACAGAAGAAGAATGGGAAGATAAGACACAAACTTCCTTATCTAAGACCATCTATGAGACCATAGAGAGTGATCTAGAGGAATCTTAATATGGAAACACTATAATTTTGAATAATAATTTGGGCTTAACTAAATTGATTTAGGACCAAGGTGGAGGCAATGGAGATGAAGTGGAGTCAAAACCTCTAGCTTCAACACAAGGGAATTTAGTGAGTATATCTAAAGCCTCAGTCTATCCTAGCATAGTAGTGGTATCTAAGTAAACCATTCCAAAATTTTAGCTACTCAAAGGGTGAGTATACAAGCTTTTCATTCTTTGTCTATTGTAATAATTTCTTCTATCCTAGTTAGTTCTATAGTAATTATTTCTCATTATTTAGATTATTTATCCCAGAAAAATAAGACCTAGGCAATAACAGGGTCATTTTTTCAAATACCAACCATAAACCACATAATTTAGGCTATGTCACCCCTATCCAAACTTTAAAAGGAATGATTAGTGCTATTCAAACATCTATAATTGATTATTTGCCAAACTTGTTTAATACCCTCTACTTATTTTTTTACCTCCATCCTTTAGTCCTCTAGACTTAATAAACAAGATAACTTTGAGAATCTAGTCTCCCCCACCATATTGAATTCCTTAGTCACTTCTCCCCAACCCTCCACATAATTGGACTTTCCAATTTTCCAAGCGACCCAAGAAGAGTCTACCACTATTACATCATCAAAGAGGTCATAGAAAGAGAAACTAATAATTGATATAGTGGCTTCCATAGAGTTCACTAGATGGAGAAGAGCGATTCCTTACTTAACTCAAGTATTAAATTTTTTCCCTAAGTGCATGATTCCCATTTAGTAGTCTCCCTCTTCCACTCCCATAGCCCAATCAGAACCTTCACAATAACTAGTTGCCTTGAATATTCTTGATTGGATCTAGAAGATGCAATAAGGAGAGGTAGGTAGGTAAGACTTGGTCATTTTATAGAATCTCATAGTCAAGTTTAATTATGACAAAGAAACTAAGACTATAATAAAGATAAAAATAAAGACTATAATATATGAATGATAGCAAGTGGAGTTGGAACAAAGAGAAGATGTGTTCTAATTAACTTAAAAACATAGAACTCTCCCATTTGACCTAGGTAGACATATGGATGTCCCTTATGCTTTTATAGACTCTATAGGGGGATTAATAAAGCATATTTTTAGGCTCTATGATCAATCTTTTAAGGCTCTGTAGGAGATTAACATCATTTAGCTTCTAAAGGACCTCATAGGTAGTGTGTAGGGAGTAGCCTAGAAGTTATATAATGTCCTTAAATTAATAAGAGATGTGAAGAAGGAATACCAAACTAAATGGGGGTATGTATTCTCCCTTGAATAGGACATGAAAATTATAGAGTCCAAGTTCTATTTTTTGGGTCAATCAGCTAGGGATAAGGCCTATAGTCACTTAAATTTGATAATTGTTCCATATATTACATAGGCCCAAAACTATGTGGCTGATAGAAGAGATAGCTTGATTAAATGTCACTAGGAGATGATAAATTTAGTGAAAAAACTTGCTAGTTACAAGGGGTAAGCCATTAAAATTCTATAGGAAATGAGAGTCTATGGTGTACTTATCCAAGTGTAGAAATAGTCCTTAATACCATGATTGAAGGCTTCCTCTAGATAGTCATAAATAATTTTAGAGTAGAGGTCAAGTGAACAATATATAAAGCCCATTATGACTTGTAAAAATTGATAAATATTTATAGAAGTAGGGTCCTTGGTACAATGACTCTTTATGTGGAGATCATGGTTGCATTGAAAGCACATAGGAAATTAATGGACAAGATCCCTGAACTCTTCAATAGGACTCTATTAAAATTTAAGACCATTGAAAATGATTTTCAAGTGATCTAAGATCTATACTCAAAAATTCAATCAAGTAAGCATGCTTTTTAGGCCACATCACCCCCATTGGCCATCTCAACTATACTAACTTATTTAATGTTTGGGCTCACCATTACATCAAATTCAATAGAAATGACCACAAGAGTACAGGTGTCCACCACTCAAACTACCTCATCATTGGAAATCCCCTCTGAAATGATGTTATTTAGTGGTATTGAAGGTTTTGTTGTAACAATTTTTGTCTATTGGTGACATCTTTTGCCAAGTGTCCCATGTGTACTATAAGAGATATTTTTTGAAATATATGTAAATTTTAAGAAAGACTTGAGTGATGAGGTATCCCCATCCCAATCCTATATATACATGTGTCTCTCACATTCCAAAGGAAGGATAAATTTAGACATTTTTATATAGATATGAAATCCTTTATGTTCTTGAAATCTCTAATGTATGGATGTCTCTTTCATTTTTATGTTATATTGAGTATGTATATTTTATCTAACCAGTAGCTTAGTCTTTCCTAATATATGAAATACTAGTTTCAAGTAATTTGTAATTTTTAATAAGTTTTTATCAATTAGAATGTATAGTATCAATTTAGGTTGATAGATTTTATTTCCCAGTAACAATCTAGATAAGTTACTCTTTGTAATTTGTGTAGAAACACCATTTGTTTCAAATTCATAGAATAATCCATAGCTAATCAAAAATGCTATTTGGTATTAGCTATAATATTGAATTTAAGATTTGTTACAATAGCCTTGATAAACATACCCTTTATTTAATAACCTAGAGCTAATTGAATTGTATCCCTCAAACTTTTTCACTATGTTTTTCAATTTTGTGTTCAAAAGTAGTAATCTACAAGCATTATTTATTTAGATTTTGTCCTTGTCCTAGATTTTTTTAGAAAGAATTCATGTTATCTATTTATAGATCCCATTTTTAAACTTACCTTACCATTTATTTAGAGTTTATTTGAGTTGTATCCACTTTATACTAAACCCATCATCCCCCCATTCCACTCAAGTGGATCTAGGATCCATATCTATATAGACTAGGTTAGCAGTTGTATTGATCATAGCTATTCCACCACTACTCACTATGAGACATAATACCTAAAACTCATGCCCCAAAGTGAAGATAACCTTAATAAATATCCCAAAACATTAGATGCTACCTCATATGTTTTTTTGGTGTGTGTAAGACCCATAACAATAGGTTCTCCACATGTCCCCATTCCATCTCATTTCACATAACATTTACCACACTATTTGACAAGCTCTTTCTACACTATTTCGCACACCATTCACTTCCCATTCATATACCATTCCCATTCAACAAACCATTTATCACACTTATTACCAACATGTTCTTAGTTGTTTCTCCACCCTTTTTCTTATAATTGACCATGTTTTTTAAACACACTCTTTCTCACATTGTTCTTTGTTCAAACACCATGCCCTACATGGCTCCCCATTCCATCCTATTTTTTAAGTCACTTCCAACATCATTATCCATATTATTTAGTAATTTTTCCCCATATCATTTCTAAACTATTCCCACATTCATTCCTACATCATTCGCCTCATTATTTACCACAATATTATCCATTCCATTTATATATTTTTTGACACACTATTTCCCATGCCATTCCTCACCTTATTATTCACACCATTCACCACCCAGTTACAATAATTTCATCTTTACCCAGACTATTTCCCATATTATTTACCACTTCATTACTATACATTTTCCATCATTTACATACACCATTCAACATGTTCTCTCCCATATTATTCCCTTGTTCAATCCTAATAATTTTCTCCTT
Source organism: Torreya grandis (assembly GCA_037957365.1). Taxonomy (NCBI): domain Eukaryota; kingdom Viridiplantae; phylum Streptophyta; class Pinopsida; order Cupressales; family Taxaceae; genus Torreya; species Torreya grandis. Next base: position 162,023 of record JARHVA010001162.1, read on the forward strand.
ATTGTGCTCATTTCACACCATTCACCATTTTATTCATAATATTTCACTACAATATTCCATGTTCACCACTTCATCTAATTTCTCACACCAATTTATGCATTTTAGCGACATGATTCCCAATAACATATATTTCCCTTGGACAACATCTTTTATTTGGTTGGTTCTCAAAACATGCTTTTTACACAATTCTCCACTCAATTCCAACATTTTTCTTACACCATTCACCACATTTAATCCAACTTGATTCCCATACCATTCACCATTTATTCCTATATGGTCCCCCTTTCCCAAACCATTCACCACCTCATCCCAATTTTGTTCACTAACTTACTAGTCCACCATTCACCACATTATTTACCATTGCATTTCCAAAATATTCCCATGTTTGCTTAATAAATAAAAATAGTTCATTTTCTCATTCCACACCATTAACCACCTCCTAAATAGTTCACCATACTATTACCCATACCATTTCCCACAATTTTCACCCTGACTTTCCTACATATCCCCCATTCACCTTCCTATTCCCACATTGTTCCTTTTTCAATCACCATTCCCAAAAAATTTCCCCACATGGTTTCCCATTCCACAATTTTCCCTAAATAGCTTACAACACAATTTCCCACACCATTTTATACCCTATTCTAATTATTATACGATCCAAACATTTTCCACATTATTGAAGTTTTTCTCACTTGAAACTATAAACAACTTAGGTTCTTCTTTCCATTAAATCAAAACACACAAAATATAATTAGAAAAAATATGACATATTGACATAAAAATCCTTATAGAGAGTAAAAGACTATTTATTTTTTATAATAATAGAATGAAAACATTGTTCTAATTAAAATTCATTAAAACATTTGATTCTATCTATTTCTTGCTTTTTATTAAGTATGAAAAGAAGAAACTAGTGGAGAAGGGTGTGTAGAAGAATACCTATTGAATGCATATATTTTGAATCCAAAATTTGTGAGAAATCCTCTTTGACTAGGGAATAATTACCTATAATTAAAAATCACCACCAAAAAACTTACTGGTTAGACAATTAGTTGGATGGATTGCCTAACGTGAGCTAGATCCTAGAAGCGAAAGCTTTCTAGGAGGCTATTAATCCACCTTGTTTAAACACTTAAGTTGGTAAGCAAAAATGTAAATATTTTCATAAAATGATATAAAAATAAAATTAAGAACAAAAAATAACATAAAATTAATTAAGAAATCTAAATGTTTGTTTTGATGGCTAAAATAAAGTAACTAGTTTAAATAATGATAATATTGAAATTTGGCTAAAATAAAGTTGTGGTTTTTGGTCTGGATTAATTTGATAAAGATTAAAATAATTATTTGGTTGGGGTTTGAAACTGGTTGGGATGGTTAATGGAGACATGTTCAAGAAAAAAAGAGGGATAAGTGGTCAAAAAGAGGGCCATGAAGGCAAAGGGGTAAATGGTCAAAATGACACCAAGAAGGCAAAGAGGCAAATGGTGATCAAGAGGGAAAAGAGTTTTGGGTAGGAGGATAAAATGTAAAGAGGCTAAGGAAGAAAGAAATTGAAATAAGAAGGCTAAAGGGAAAGGAATAAAGAAATTAAGATAGCTAAACAACAAGATTACCTCAATGCTTGAAGATGTTTGTTGATGAAGATTGGCTTGTTAAAGATCCTTGATGATTTTGATAGAGTTTCATTTCTTCATGATATTTTCCTCCAATATGTGGATGACTTAAAAAATGATAAACTCCTTGAAAAACCTAAAAAAATATGTCAATAACAAAGACTAACTTCCCACTTAACCTTGGGTGAAGGAGAGGGGGGGTATTTATAGCATTTGTTGTGAAGAATCATGCCAAAAGAGGGATTGTATAAGTATGGCACCATTTTTCATGTGGTGCATAAATTATTAAAATATGGGGTTGGTGGGGATTCCTATTTGGGTTAGTGAGTTCCCACCTTGCACATGAATCCAATTTTGAATGGGAATCATGCACATGGGTTTAAATGAGACCAAAGACTTTTCACCACCCTTACTGATCTTCATTCAATCACTTAAATAGATGGCACATAAAATGTGGCATCATTTCCCATGTGGTGCATGAATTAGTCAAAAATGAGGTCAGTGTGGATTCCCATTTAGGTTGGTGAGTATCCCATTTGGGTTAAAAAGTCAAAAATGGGTGCCCTTTGTCTTCCCCAAAGCACTAAAGAGGTAAGTATCTCATTTTGAAGGATAATTTCATGTGTGAAAGAAAAATACATGTTTAATGATGTCCCCTTAAGGGGAAATTCACCATATTTTAGGGGGGGCTTGAGATTCTTAAATGAGGTCATTTAAGTACCTTGGGAAAGGGTCCTAGGTGAGGTATGATGTCCCACATCAATCCACCTCACTTATAAACCATGTTACTTGCCATGTCATATGCCATGTCATCATGAATAGTTATAGTGCGTCCCATAATGAATAGTGATAGTGAATAGTAATTTTAAATATTAATTTTGAGTAGTACTATATGAATAGGAGAATAGTGATTTGGTTAGGTTAATAGGGGTTGGTTAAGGATTAAGAAGGTTTAGGGGGCATTTAGGGGTTCTTGAGGCATTTAGTCATTGAAAACTATAAGTGTGTAGTTTTCTAATGTATACATTTTGCCACTTTTTATTATGCAACTTTGAATTAACAAGTTGCAAAACAAAAATGAATCACTTGGTTGAAGTTTAAGGTGCCCTAAGTATAGAAGGAGGTGTTCCCCTCAAATTGAGAGTTGATGAGGAAAGGTTGAATTAGGTAAAAGTTTGATAAGTAGTTAATGGGGAGGTGTTAGGTGGTGCTGTAAGGTAGCTCAACATATGAAATGTCAATTGGTGTACAAAATGTGACCAAGTGTGATAGTCAACATTACACAAAGACTAAATCTACAAATGTTGGTAACAATAAGGTTAGGTCTTAGGATAAATGATAAGGTAACCAGTCCCCAATGTTGGTCATAGTTGATTGGGTTAGTCTTATCAAGGCTCCTAGATAGGGTTGGTGTTGTTCATAGGTATCCAAGGTAGGAAGTGCTCTTGAAGAAAAACATAAATGGTCTAGTTGTGCATGAGGTGGTATAAATTTAAATGTTTAACATGGAAAAATTAGTCTATACAGTCCAAAGGAACAAGGTGAGGTTGTCGTAAACTATGCAATATGTTGAATCGAAAGGGGCCAGTATCAAGGTGGGCATGGGCAAGTGGTTTGGTTGGGTGGAATGGGGTGGTGCATGGAATCTATATTCCCTAGGAAAGTGGACACTTCCTACAAGTTCAATGGACATAATATCCAAAATGAAATTTAGGCCTAATGTATTTCTTTTAAGGTGGGGAGTGTTGGTTAACTTGGTATCCCCAATTTGATATCATGTAGTTAGGTCTAATTAAAGGATGTTAGAGAAAGGGAAGATACAAAGGGTGGAAAATATAAGTATCAAATATTTTTCTAATGGGTATAAATGGTGGATGAGATTACCCAAGATGAAATTAAATGATTATGTAAAATATGCAAAAGGAATATGTAGCCATGGATAAGCAAGTTTAAGTGTGCAATTTTTGTCACCATTTAAAAAAAAAAAGGGAGAAATATGCTTGACTAGGCTTTAGGAAATTTGGCATTACTCAAATTATCATGGTGATCTGATGGGTTATTTCATCACCATCCAAATAGTCCAACATTGTGCACAATCCACAACAATGTTGCTAACAGGATATGGAAGGGTATTATTCAATGATTTGGGGAAGCAAAGTAGGAGAGTGGGTAAACAAGAAGTGGTGAAGATTTAAACCCTTGACCCTTGAGCTAGTAGGGCCCCTAAATAAGTAAGCATTGAGTTTTGATAGAATTCAGAGAAAGAATTTGAGGGGTTTTTGGAATATCGAGTGAGGAAAATAATAAAAATATTATTAAATTAGGGATTAGGTTATGGATTTCATGCATTAAATCAAGGATGTGGAGGACATATGGAAGAAATAAAAGTGGTAAATAGGTGACTACACTTTGAGGGGTTGGAAGTTAAATGGGATAAAATAAGGGAGATCCAACAAAGGATGAGGTGAAGGTGGACCATGAGATGGATGAAGAGATAGGTAGATAAAAAATGAGGTCATAAAAAAAATGAAGGTGGAGAAGGATGGAAGGAGCTAGGCATGGACATATATATAAAAAAGAGGAAGGTTAAGAAGAACAAGGAATGTCATCAAGGGAGACAAAAAAATGAAATGAAATGTAGAAAAGAGAAGAAAAATAAGAGTTAGAAGATGGAAGTGAGGGATGCACTAAATGATGATAGATTGAGTAAGTGAAAAGGATGGGGAGAGAAGTGTAAAAATCATGAAAAGTAAGGGGAGAATGGGAAATATGAGAGGCCATGAAGGGTTTGAAAATAAGTCTAAAAATAGACTAAGGAGAAATCTTTTTGGTGATAAAAATGAAAAACAAGGCAATAAATGGAAGAAAGGAAACAAGAGGAAAAATCAATGAAATGAAGACACAAAAAGGATTATTGGAGAGTGAAGAATCAGGTGGTAACTTGACCAAGTAAGCATAGATGATGATAGGTAATGAAGTAAAGTAGATGGTGGTTTTAGAGATGAGAACGAGATGGAAAATGGGAAAGGGATTAAAAAACAAGCGGAAGTGAAGGATGGGTAAATTAGAAGATAAAAAGATAAGGTATGCGTCAATCAACGTGTTAGAAGAGGATGACAAGCTGAAAAGGGGTGAGGTGGTGAAGAAATAGGGGAACACAATGAAAGGGCATGAGATGAAAATAAGGGATGATAAGAATAAAAAGGAAGAATTGAAGTATGGATACAAAACATGGATACTCACATAGATTCAAATGACAAGTGAAAACTGAGATGGAAAGAGGAAAAGGGGAATGCAAAAGGCAAAAGGCAAGAATTGAGAAGAAGAAAAAAGGCAATTATGGAAGGCTTCTCAAAGGATAAATACCTAGTTAGAAACTAGTTGTTGAGGAAAAAAGAAGACAAAAAGAATGAAAAGATGGAAAAAAAAGTAAATAAGAAGAATGAAAAATGGGTACGGTGGGAAGAGTGGTGAAATGGAAGAGAGTGTTGGTACACATAAAGAAAAAGTGCAGTAATAGAAGAAATAGAAAGCTTTCAAAATGCATAGTATGATGTGGAATTAGTGAGGAGAAGAGAATGATAAAGAGGGTATGGAAAATATATAAGGGTGAGGGGAGATGATGAGGATGGTGAAATAAGTTAAAGGGGATAAAGGACAGGTTGGTAATAAGTGGAGAGAGGGACCAAAAACATGAAAAGTAGGTGAGGGATTGATCTACAAAGTATGCATGAGGAAAGGTGATGGGGAGGCTAGCGAGGCATATTAGGTGGTGGATCTATGGGAGGTAAGAGGGACTAATGATGAGGCTATCAACCCTTGTGTTAAAAGAGATTGATAAGCTAGAAAAGTGGTTAAAAGAGATTGACAAGCTGAAAGGAGGGAGGTGGTGAGGGGATAGGTAGAGAAGTGAAGGAAGATGTTTTAAGAGGGAAAACAAAATAAAGGATGCACCTAAGCTGACCTTAGTAATTGATTACTACTTACATAGTCAAAAAATACCTCAAGCCAATATAGTTCTCTTAATAATTGGGGAAAACCTCGGAGGAAGTATTAGATGGTGTTAAAACATAAGGATTCTTAAGAAAGAATTAAAGGCTTCTTTGATGTAGTATGCCCTAAGAAAGAGTGTGTTATTAGTGATGGAAATGAGTGAGAAGAAAAAGGAGATGGGAGAGCTACCCTTAGAAGTAAATTAGTGCCTACATCATCCATGGACATAAGGCCAATGTAGTTCAATAAGTGTTGGGTGAGTGGTGTTCAAATTAGCTACCCTAATTTGATGGACCACATGGGTTGGTTTGGGTATATGGAGAAGGTGTTTTAAAATAGTATTTTTGGGTTTTGGTGAAGGTGATGGTGAAAGTGCATGGCGTAGATTGGTGAATAGTTACCATAATGATCCCACATTTAGTAAGATGAGAGATGAAAATGGGTAAGGTAGGAATAAGAAGGGAAGAAAATGATAAGCACCATAAATGACCTTCAATGGAGATAATCCATAGAAGAGGTGCCTTTGTGAGGAGGTTTCACCTTCTAAAATTATGTGAGGGTAAAATCCTAGAGATAACATATACCACTATGAGCTGAGTTTTAGGAAGTGGGATTCTATCAAGATTTTCATAGTCAGTTTGGCCAAGGTTCATCACCATTACAAGCTAAGTTTTAAGGGTAGTAGAGAGGTGATGACCTACAAAGAATTTATTTTATGGATAAGTAGATTCTAAAATTAATGAATTTATCAACATCGTGAGTGATAGAGGATGGACCTTTCCTAACCCAAGAGCTGCATGGGTAGGGTAGACAAACTATGGCCATGTATGCATCTTCTATCCTAGTTTATTGGAAATGATCATTTGGGGTTCTACTTAGAAGAGGTATTGGTAGAAAGGAGCTATGTGGTCTAATATATTAGTTCTATAATTGGAGAAGGCAACCATTCCCCTACCATAGATGAACTCTCAACTATCACAAAATAAAAGACTATCATGTTTGAGCAGGCACTACCAATGGTTGGGGTCTGATGTTCATAGCCTATGGTAATGGGATGGTAGTAATAGGAGGGTATAGGGGATAGGAAGGATAATGTATTATCATGAATTCATGGTAGCCTAACTCTAATGGATGAGTTTCTATAGCAACAAGCATTTGGGAGTCACCACCATCATTAATAGTGGTAGTTGTGAAGGCATGATCATTAAATCAGTCCATGGTTAGAAGCTAATATACATCAGCTGAGATAAAGGTAACATTGACGTAAATGACCACTAGGAATACAAGGATCATAAGATGACAAAGAAAGAAAAGACATCAGATGTAGATTAGATGTTAAGGGAAACAAAAATATATCATGATGGTGCATGATAGCTTTATTGAGATGACCAATTAGATTGAGGGTGACATGTCCATACGAAAAGGTAAGTAGACATGATCATTTTAAGTGGGAAGATTTTTTAAGGGAATTAATGACATCATATGACCTTCTCAATTAGTGGAATGGAGAATCATGTCAGCAAGGAATAATGGTTAGGCATTCTATTTTAAGAATCATGATAAGGATGAATGTCTATCATTAATTTATTTGGTTTTACAGGACATATAAAGTATAGGGAACTACACAAGGTTAAGATGGTGAAAAATGGGAATAATGTTGGAGATAATCAATAGCCCCCATGACCTAAAATAATCAATATGGTGAATATGTAGATCTATCAAATACTACAACATGTAATGGTGATAATAGAAGTATTGTTAGATCAATAAGGGGAAAGGCACCCATAGCCCGAGGTTGAGCCTAAAATATTACCTCTATAGCAAAAAATAAGGTAAAAATTTCACTACACAAGCTGTAGGGATGGATAACATGACTATTGACCTATCTATGTAAGGAACCCTCACTGTCCAACGTCTTGTGTACTAAGGCAACAACAGATGATACCTATGTGAGAAGAAAAACTAGAGTAGAGGGATACAATGGCTATGATAGGTGAGTAGGGTGAAATACCTAGATAAGAATATGATTCTTGTCCTATGGGGATGAATGTGGTAAAGGAGAATATATTATACCCTTTAGTGGTTACTGAGATAGGGAATGCTACAGATGTTAGTTTAGGGAGTAATCGAGTAGAAGGATGGGTAAACACAAATCTAGAGTCACCAGATAATTGGTCTAATGCCTAAGTAGTAAAATAATGTATGCATGTGCTTTAGGCAATGTGTCTATAATCTCATGATTATGTATGTGTCATGTTACTTCTCGCATGCATAGTTTACTGTAAACATTTATAAAATGTGTTGAATGTCACTGATTAAATGTTATCATGCTTAAGGTTATGTGGATACCTATTAATGTTATGGTTATGGTTGTTGTATTCTTAATTTAAAAATAATGATTATTTTTGTTGCAACATTGGATGCTAAAAGACATGATGAAAACATCAACCAAGCATAATAAGATAAGAATAGGGCATGATGCTTTATTTTTGACAAGGACAAAAAATAGACCTAAAGTGGGATTGCCTTAATGAATATAATGCATTCAAACATTACGCATGACCAATCGCTAGGTGATAAAAAAATTCTTTATCACAGGGTATCAAGTAAGCTCTAAATCCCTTGATTTACAAATAATCTAAAGGGAAGATGGGTGATATGTGGTGTGAAGGGTGGGTGATATGTTTTATAACCTCATACAAATTAATTTTCCCCTTCTATACAAACAAGTCTATGTCTTATGCTAGATGTAGACTGATCAATATGATAAGTCTATATGTGAAAATCAATTGTGACTTCCAACTTATTATGCTACTTGAGAGCTGATTATGAATTTAGAATTTGTTGTGATAGTGGGTACTTTAATTTATTTTTGTATATGGGAAGATGATCGATACGAGAATTTTCCAATAAATTGCTCTAATTTTGACAAAGTAAACTTATCCATCCTTCAAGGGAGTGGTCTAAGATTATTGGCTTTGTTCAATGTTCTTGATAGCTATCCTTCAAGGGAGAAGTCTGCCTTACATTTGGAAATTTTTATTTTGTTTTTGGGTAGTTGTCCTTCGAGGGAACAATCTATAATTCTTCAGATAGTGACCCAAGTAGTATTTTGGTATCTAAATGATTTGGATGTAATGTTTTTAGACATGGACAAGTCTAATTAGGTTTAAAGGTTTACCTTTATGAGGGAAGATTTTTAACACAAGAAGGTTAATGATATGAAAAGGTGTGGTTTTTGAGAGATAATGACCATGGGATTCCATCTTGTTAGAGACAAATAGTATCCATGAGAACCATGCTATGGGTAGAGGTATGATACCCATATTTAGGATTAGGCTATGACTATGATTTTTAATCACATGGTTTTATGTTGTAATCAATTATCCTCTAAAGGAGAGGAGAAAGATGGGTGAAGGTTAAAATATTGTAACCGAGGGATGAGCTTTAGTTAGACAAAAGGAGTGAGCTTGATCCTTCTTTACCAAAAAATGAGTGTAGATGTGAAGCATTGAGGGGTTCAAGTTCTATTTAGCCTTCGAGAGAGGAATAATGATAAGCTCTTAATCCATACTTATGGGTAATGATGTAGGGTCTAAGCTAATTGAAAGCAAACTTGCCTCATTTAATAATTTCCATGTTGGTTTTCCTTTAGGATGAGGTCCCTGATATTGAATTATCATTGTTATAGGTGCTTGTTATAAGCATGTTTGATATGATATTGATATATATGGAGGTGGGTGAGGGATACTAAATGATGTTGAGCTAAATGGTTCTAATGAAAATCTTCCTAAAAAATAAGCCCTTGCAAATATATGTGAAGAGAGGGGATTTGGACTTCAAGAGGAAAGATTACCTCTATTCTAAAGACTAAAGAGAAAGGGGTAGCACTTGTAGAGGTTCTAATGCTAGTATTATAGGCCCATAAAGTGAACGGGATATGTAAGTGCCAATTTTGACCTGAAACACTAATGGCTTTGGTGAGCATTTTGTTAAGGATTTTTTTAGAGGCTTCCACTTGTCCATTTTATTTTGGATGGTAAGGTGAGGAAATGCTTAACTTGATTCTAAATGCATCACATAGCCCTTGGACCTACTAGTTTTTGAAATATTTACTATTATTAGTGATGATCTTATGAGGAATACTGAAGCAATAGATTATATGATGGTTGATAAAGTTGACAATCTTCTCTGCTTTAGTTGAGATAAGAGGGATATATTCCACCCACTTGGTGAAATATTCAGTGGTTGTGATGATGGAACTATGTCTCTATGAAGAATGGGGGTTAATTTCCCCAATGAGATCGAACCCCCATTGAGAGAAAGGCCAAAATTCCTTAGATACCTGGAGGCTATTAGCTAGAACATGATGTAAATTAGCATGTTGTTGACATTTTACACACTTTTTTACATAATCACAATAGTCTTGGTTGAGGGTGGGGTAATAGTAGCCAAGGAAAATGATATATTTAGTGACTATCAGGCTACTAAAGTATCCCCCATATATCCCATCATGTGTTTCCTTGAGGGCATGGGAAGCTTTATGGCTATGTAGGAAATAAAGATGGAGACCATTAAAACCATGTTTGTAAAGGATTCCCCCTAAGATGGTGTAATGAGAGGTACTTTGAACAAAGGTTCTTAGTTTATTCCTAGAGAGGTTGGGAGGAATGATGTCTAGGTTAAGGTAGTTAATTTTTTGGTCATACCAAACATTAGGTGAGGATTCCTCAACACTATAAATGGTAGGGAGATCATATTGGTTATAGGAGGGAGTGGTAAAATGATGAATGGTGACAAGGATTTTTGAATTGGAAGGCTGAGAATGGATTTGGGAAGAAATGTAAGCCATCATATCTACTAATTTATTAATGGATTAAGGAATATATTCGACCAGGTAATATTCAAATGATGTTAAGAGTTTTTCAACTAAAAGTTTATATTTTTGCAATACATCATTCTTAAATTGATATGATATATTAAATTAGTTGACCATAAGCTAGGAATCACCAAAGATATGGATTGTCTTAATTCTTAAGGTTAGAGTAGTTCAGAGACCAATAACTAGGGCTTCATACTCAACCATATTATTGGTGCATTCAAAATAAAGTTTAAAAGAGAGAGGAAGGGGTTCACCATCAAGAGAAATGAGGATAACTCCAGCAACCCCTCCTTGTTGGCACTTCAAGCCATCAAATAACATGCTCATTTGTTAGGTTATGCCATCATCTTAAAAAAGAGTCATGATAGCTTCATCCAAAAAGGAAAGAGGAAGTGGTAGGTTGTTTGGTAAAGGAGCTTCAGCTAATTGGTCAGTAATGACATACCCTTTAATTGAATTTTGTTGTAAAAATTCAAGGTTGAATTCAGATAGGATCATGAGCCACTTATCCATATGCTAATTTTGGTATGGTTTAGAGTACATTTACTTAAGTGGGTCAGTATTAGTGATCACATAAGTTTTATGGTTGAGAAGGTAGTGGTAGAGTTTGGTCACCACAAAGGTCAATTCTAAGTAGAGTTTATTGGTATGTGTATACCAAGTCTCATATTCTACAAGCATACAACTAATGTAGTATATGGATTACTCTTTGTGTTGTTCATCTCAGTGATCTAACATTGCTCCTAGGGAATGGTTAGTGGTAGAGATATATAGGTAAAAGGAGTGGTCATCTTTAGGAGGGGTGAGGATAGGTGGTGACAAAATGTAATATTTAAGAGAATCAAAGGCCTTTTGACAATCACCATTCTATTTGAAAGATACATCCTTCCTTAGAAGGTGATAGAAAGGTTGACACCGATTTAAAAGTTGGGAAATGAAATGACAAATGGATTGAATTTTTCCTTGTAGGATATGAATTTGATTAAGGTTGGTTAGAGGAGTCATGTCCAAAATTGATCTAACTTTAGTAGGGTCTACTTTGATTCCATGAAGAGAGATGATAAATCCAAGAAGCTTTTCTAAAAGGACCCCAAATATGCATTTTTTTGGGATTAAGGTGAACATGATAACAGATGAGGCATTTAAATATGATTGTAAGAACAATAAATTAATCTAACTAGAGTTTGGATTTCCTAAGAAGGTCATCCACATAGTCTTATATAATCTTATGGATGATATCATGGAAGATATAAGTCATGGCACATTAGTAGGTTTCACCAACATTCTTTAACCCAAAAGGAATGACTCTATAGCAAAAGGTCCCCTAAGGGGTAGTAAAGGTAGTTTTATGTTGATATTTAAGAGAAATCAAGATCTAATTATAACCTAAAAACCTATCCATGAGAGATAAAATCTCAAGGTCAGCCATGAGATCAACCATCTAGTCAATGCTAGGTAGAGGAAAGTCATCCTTGGGGAAGGTGAGGTTAAGGTCATGAAATTCCACACAAATGTGGAGACCCCCAATGAATTTGGTGATAGTAAAATATTTAAGACCCATTGGTTGTAGTCAATGGGTTGAATGAAATTTAGAGAGAGGAGATGTTAAGGCTCTTCTTTGATGAGAAGGGCTATACAAGGATGCATGCATTGAAGTTTTTATTTAACAGGCTTGGCATCATGATGAGTGACTATGTTATGGGTAGTAATGGTGGGATCAATCCCAAGCATATCACTATAATACCAATCAAATGATATGTTACAGTCTTGGAGGAAAGAAGAGAAGTCTAGAAGTTCCTCAACATTCAGTGATTGGCCCAATTTGAAAATGTGGGGGTTGTATAAGGTGTCCAAGTTAATATGAATGGTGGATTCATTTGACATGGTCAAGGCTTTAGGAGGAATGGATTTTTTGATAAAATAAACCCCCGTACTGAAGTAGGTAATAATGGAATCATCATCTTAATGTTGGATGGTGTTGATAGTAAGAGAATCATTTTCTACCATTTTAGGGTGGATGAGTTGAAGAACTTTGGTTTAGCCACCCTTTTGGTAGATGAGATGGCACAAACTAATGGTATTGACTAGAAAAAAAGTTAGGAGGGATGATGTCAAGATCTTCAGGTGGGGAAAGTGGTTAGGTTGGTGAGGATGGGATATTTTTCTCCATGATGGCAATGGGTTTGGGTGAATTGGTGTGTTCTTCAAGTGGTTCATACCCAAGGCCAAATGACTCATGAGGTTGTAATGTTTTGATATGGGGTAACTCATGAGGCCCTTGTTCATAATAACCAAGGCCAAATCCTTTCCAAGCACATCTATGATGATAGAACTTAGTGAAATTTTGTCTAATAAGATAGGAAAAGTTAGAGGTAAATGGTTGGATTCATGAAGTAGTGGTAGGGGCTAGAAGTGGTCGATCAAGTCCCCCATAAATGAAATTTGTTTGATGGTTAGGGATCCTTAAGGGGATGATGGTTCCAATGTCAGGGTCATAAGAAGGGTCATGCCTAAGATTCCCATATTCTTGGGGATTAGAGAAGGCATCCACGACTAAGAGTCTATATTCCTCAAGGGAAATATGTTAGAATGTGGTTATCATGGGGTTCTCTATAGGAATATGGGAAGAAGGGATAGATGAGCTAGTAGAAGCCTCATAAACATTTAGTGTGGAAGTTTCATGGGTTTTAGTTGGTGGGGTTATGTTGTTAGCAAATGGTTATGAGGTGGATGAAGGAGGAAAGAGGACATCATTAGGATAATATGTCATATTGAAAGATTTTAAAGGACTAGGCCTAGCTTAGATAGGCATAACTTGCCTTTCATGCTCAAATTTGACACATTGATGTAAGGTGGAAGTTACACAACTCATGACATGAATCAAAGGGGGCCTGAGTACAATATTGTACTAGAATTATCCTTCCATGATAAAAAAAGTTTGGGAATGGTATAGGGCCCTACATAGATATAGAAGGCAACTGTGCCCAAAGTAGTAACCATGGTATGATTGAAATAATGAAAGACTATTGTGTTTTTCGACATGATGTTCATGGGTAAGTGCAGCTAGTCATAGTCATGGGATGAGATAATATTGATGTTGGCTCCTCCATTAATCATCAGCCTTTTAATGTAATTTTGATTAATGTATGACTTAATGAAGAGAGGTAGATTAAGATCCTCTTGATGAATAGAAGGTATTTCTAAATCTTTGAAGGTGATGAGGTTGGAAGTTTGAAGGGCCCCAACAAAGGTGGTAAGAGGTTGAGGGTTGTTGTTTTAGACCTTGATGGATTACAAGGCTTCTATGAGTGCTTGGTGATGATGGGGAGAGGTAGAGACTAACTCATATAAGCTCATTTTTTTTGGATTTTAGTGAAGCTTCTTGAGGATAGCTTTCTAAATGGATATTACATATGGGTTAAAGTATGGAGGGTTAGATGGGGAGGCACCTAAGATAGACACCTTGGGTTTGTTCAAAGATAGAGATGGTCAATTATTGTTGGCTTGGGAGTTTAGGATGGGGTAAGTCTAAGGAATGGATGCCTTAGTCTTCCCTTTATCCTTCTATTGGGATCGAGATCAGGTAACCATGTGAATAGTGTGGATAAAGGGTTTTTCTAAATTGGATGGTTATTTTAGTTCCTCCTCTTTACTTCTGGGTGAGATTTAAGATTGGATGTGTTGAGTTGGTGATTGGATTGGCAATTGGGATGAAGGATGTTTGTATAATAATAGATCATCATCTTCATACAAAATATGAACAAGTGTTTGGAGAGATTTACAATTTTTTATGCCATGTCCTAATGCCATATGGTATACACATATTATGTTATCATTGAAACAAGAGGGTTTGGTATGTGAAGGGTCAAAGGGTTTTATGGGCAGTAAGCTCAAGAAAGAAGTTTGCAATAATTGCTAAAGAATGGTTAAGTAAGATTTGGCTAAAAGTGGTAGAGGTTTAGTGGTTTTTGTTTTGGGTGTTGAAGTAAAAGGTTGTGTGGATGTAGGATTGGTAGTACATTTCTTGGGTAAAGTGGTATGCTTGGTTGATGATTTTGTCTTAGGCAAGATGGTTTATGAGATAGAGGTAGAGGAGGAAAAGTTAGGTAACTTAATAATTGTAGATGTAGTGAGGATAAGTGTCTTAGAAAGTAAGTATGAAGGTGTGACCAATAAAGGTGGTGGGGTTCTAGTAAAAATGATGGACATCATGTTTAATTTAGAGGGGTGAGGACCCAAAATGGAGGGCAAGGTTGATGGAGGTAAAATTTGGGGTTTTGGGCCTTTTGGTGGTTTTACTTCTTTGGTTATTTTAGTTGTTGGTTTTGGAGGGGATTTGGTCACTTTAGTTGCCTTGGTGGGTTTAGGTTTTTGAGGTTCAATTAATTTGGAGGAGGTTTTGGTTGTATGGGTGGGGGTTTTAGTTAGTTTATAAGGGCTAGGCTAGTCTACCAAAAAAGGGGTTAGAATTTTTAGTTTAGTTCCCTTACCTTTGTGTTGACCTCTGATAGAAGGTTCTAAAATTAGTGGTTTGGTGGATGGATTTATCTTCTCTTGTGAGATAGTTTCCAAAGAGGGAGTGGATGTTTATGTAATAGGGGATGTAGGTGTGGTGTCCTCTAATGGATGTGTGGGTATGGTGGCTTTATTTGTTTGGGTGTCCAAAGGAATGGATGGTAATTTCTTCCCTTCCATTAGGGAGATGGGGAAAGAGGTGGTTGAGATAATGCTTTCTTCAATAATGGGTTCATCAGTAACCAAATTAATAGTATTTACCTCATGAGATGGGTCTGGTTTATTTTCATGCTAAGGGGTAGAAAGGGCATGATTAGGAAAAGGCTTGTGGAATATGTCAAGGGCCTGATTTGGTGGTGCATTAGGATTGTTCAACATAAGCTCCCCCTTGTTAATAAGGGATTGGATAAGGTATTTGAAGGTGTTACACCTATTTATGTCATGTCCTATGAATTGTTGAAAGGTACAATGGTCATTCTCATTATACCAACCCAGTATGGGGTGAGAAGCATCAAAATATTGGGGTGGTTAAATTGGTGGAAGTTAGATGATATTAGATTTTAGTAACTTTTCAAAAATAGAAGTATAGAGATCCCTAATTAAGTTAATTGCTTATTATTATTCAAATTTTATTTTTGGTTTGAATAATTAGAGGAGTCAAAGGTTTGGTTCCTTGGGTTATATTGGTTGGTAGATGGTGGTAGTACAACTTTGAAGATAATGGCATTGGTGGTTGCTTTGTTTTTAGTGTTGGGATTGGGTTGGTTGTTTAGTTTGGAATAAAATAGCTCATTGTGTTTATAATTTGGGTTATTTCTTTAAAAATTTAACCTTACTTGATCAATGGTGCTATTTTTTAGTTTGTGATCCATGGTCAAAGATTCATCAAAGGTCTGAAAGATTTGGACACATAATGTGGATGAAATATGTTTTGCACATGCTCGGGTGAAGAGATATATAATCTCATGTTGAGGCAATGAAAAGGAAATTTGGTTGTTAGGATCCTCCAATGCACCATAAAATTGACAATAGATTCATCTTTGAATTACCAAATGGATTAGAGGTCAGTAATAGAAACTTTCTTGGATATATTAATAAAAAAGTAATCCAAAATTTTTTGGGATAATTGGGTGAAAGAGAGGATGGAATGTTTGGGTATGGCACTATACTAATCTAATTTTGGTCTAAATAATGACATGAAAAAGGTATGGAGGAGAAGATCACCATCGTGGGTAATCAAGTAGCATGAATTCCTAAACTCTCTTAAATGTTGTTGAGGATCTTCCTTACTATTAAACATGGTAAATTTTAGAAGTTCCCATTAGGCTGAGTAAGGTTTGATGGGAACTGAAGGGTGAATAGGCTCATTGCAAATTTCATCATAAGATAGGAGATTATGGGCTCTAAGGATGGATGACTCAATGGTAGTCATCTTATCCATGATCAAATTCATTAAATCTGCTTAAGGTTGTTGGGTTGTTTAGTTATATGGTATGTTTTTTTTAGGTTGGACAATGTGTGAATAACTAGTAGATGGTTGAGATGACTCCACATATTGTTATGTGGTCTTTTGACATTGAGTGGAAGATATATATTGGTATGTGGATGTTAATGGTTGGGTAGAGGTGGGTGGTTGGGTAGTGGGCATATGTCTCTATGGGTTATGAAGATAAGTAAAAGTTGCATGTTGAGTTAGAGTGGTGGTTGGGTTAGTGGCTGATGGAAGGGTGGAGATTCTTGTGCTGATTGGTGGTAATGTGGAGGGTATGGACACCACAAGTCTTAGAATTAGAGTATTTTTTATGGATTGGAGGTAACTAGAGGAATATGGGTGGAATTATAGGTAGGCACTCTTATTATGAGGGAATGATTAGTAGGAGGCACAAGGGCAGTGGTAGTTCATGTTGGTGGGTTAGTTTCAAGGGAGTTGTTGGTTGATGATAATGTTTGGACAAATATAAGTTGAGTAGTTCCCATGGTATTGGAGGTATTCCCCATGATATGGATAGGTGCGCCATAAGAAATATCTATGAGTGGGGTCAAAATTGGGATTTAGTAAGACTTGATTCTTAGGTAGTGTTGTAAGACTACATGGTTGTTGTTTAGGAAAGTGGAAAAATTTGCATCTCTTGGGACTACCTAAGTAGGACTTCTTGAAGAGTGAGGGGAGTCTATAGGTTAAGAAGTGTGTTCCATGGATGAAGAGGTGGAAGTTGGTGACGGTTGATTTGGTGGTGGGTTTTATTACTCAAGTTCTTTTTGTTGTTGGCGAGTGAGAACCATATGAGAAGGTAAGAAAAGTATGATGCATTCTCACACCTCAAACAAAAATAAATAAATAAAGATTCAAGGCAAAAAATTCATTCACTAATAATGTGTTAAATCCTATGATTATTTTTAATCTCTCTTTTGGCTTATACCTTAAAAAAATGTGAAGAGGAAATTGGCTTGAATAGGTCCTAAACAAGGTAGTCTATGTTTGGTTTTGGATTTATGTTTAGGCACTCAAGAAGAAGTATGAATTAGATCAAGTACATGGCTTAGTGCTTGGGGCTTGCTCCCTTGACTTCATGATCTCATAGATAGTGTTGGTGCTTAGCCAATATGTATCAATTACCAAAGTTTATACTCAACTAGAGAGCTGAGTTGGTTATCCCCTTGGTAATTATATCTGAGTATGATGATCGAGAAAAGGTAAGGTGATCTACTAGGTGATGAAATTCTTGTTGAGACTTGTCTAAATTGAGTTTCATATTTTTTTTCCAAGTGGTTTTGTTGTGTAGCATTTATGAACTATGGTTAATTTTCTTTGATTAATTAATCTATGTGAATTAGAAACAAGCAAGCAAACAATGGATGCAAGGTTTATTTTAAATCCAAAATAAAATTTTAGATTTATTTAAATGCATACAAAATATCTAAATTCAATACAAAAATTCAATTCCTAATCCTATGATGATTTATATTTTTATTTCTTTTTTAAAAATGCAAAGAAAATAGACTTTAATTTTTCTAAAACAAAAATACAACTAAAACTTGTGTTTTTGTTTTTTGTTTTATTATGAAAGAAGGTAAGCTTAATTTTCCTAGAATGAAACTAAAATTATTTCAATAATGCAATTCTAAATGTCCAAAAGCATCTATGAACCCAATAAAACTCAAGGGTCCCACCGAGCGTGTCAAAATGTTTCTATCTAATTTTTGCTTTTTCCTAAGTATGAAAAGAAGAAACAAGTGGAGAAGGGTGTGTAGAAGAATACGTGTTGAATGTGCACATGTTGAATCTAGACTTTGTAATAACTCCTATTTTTCTAGGCAATAATGAACTATAATTATAAATCACTACCATAAGACTTATTGGTTAGAAAAGTAGTTGGATGGATTGCCTAGCGTGAGCTAGATATTAGAAGTGAAAGCTTTCTAGGAGGATGTCAATCCACCTTCTTTAAAAACTTAAGTTAGCAAAGGAAAATCTAAATATTTTTATAAAATTATAGAAAAATAAAACTAATAACAACAAATAATAGAAAATTATTCAAGAAAAATAAATGCTTTGCTCAGATGGCTAAAATAAATCAACTAGTTTAAATAATCTTAATGCTGAAAATTGGTTAAAATAAAGTTGTGGTTTTGGGTTTGGATTGATTTGATAAAGGTAAAAATAATGATTTGGTTTGGGTTGGTAAAAGTTTTTTATGGTGAAGTGAAATATGTTCAAGAAAAAAATAGGGATGAATGGTCAAAAAAAGGGGCCAAGAAGGAAAAGGGGCAAATGGTCAAAATGAGGCCAAGAAGGCCAAGGGGAAAATGGTGATCAAGAGGGAAAAGAGATATGGGTAAGAGGATAAAATTACAAAAGGGTAAGGAAGAAATGAAGTGAAATAATAAGGCCAAAGTGAAAGTAATAAATAAATTAAGATATCTAAACAACAAGATTACCTCAATGCTTGAAGATGTTTGTTGATGAAGATCCTTGATGATTTTGATAGAGTTTCATTTCTTTTTGCTCTTTTCCTCTAAGATGTGGATGAATTTAAAAATTATAACCTCCATAAAAAACCTATAACAATATGTTAATAACAAAAAACTAACTTCCCACTTAACCTTGGGTGAAGGAGGGGGGGTGTTATTTATAGCATTTATTGTGAATAATCATGCCAAAAGAGGGATAGTATAAGTATGGAACCATTTTATATGTGGTGCATTAATGAGTCAAAAATGTGGTTGGTGAATCTCCCACCTTGCACATGAATCCATGTTTGAATGGGAATCATGCACATGGGTTTAAATGAGACCAAATACTTTTCACCACCCTTACATCTACATTCAAGAACTTAAAGAGATGTCACACAAAACGTGGTGCCATTTTCCATGTGGTGCATGAATTATTAAAAATGATGTTGGTGAGGATTCCCATTTGGGTTGGTGAGTCTCCAATTTGTGTTAAAAAGTCAAAAATGGGTGCCCTTTGTCTTTCCTAAAGTAATAAAGAGGTAGGTATATCATTTTGAAGCCTACTTTCATGTGTGAAAGAAAAATAAATTTTGAATGATGGATTAAGGGGAAATTTTAAATATTTCAATGGGGGGGGCCTTTTTATGCTTACATGAGGTCATTAAACACCATGGGAAAGGGTCCCAGGTGGGGTATGATGTCCCACATCAAGCCAGCTCACTTCTAAGCTGTCACTTTCCATGTCATATGCCATGTAACTTTCCATGTCATATCCCATGTCAATTTCCATCTCACATTCCATGTCACTTACCATGTCACATGCCATGTTACTTACCATGTCATCATGAATAGTAATAGTGAGTCCCACAATGAATAGTGATAGTGAATAGTACTTTTGAATAGTACTTTCAAATAGTAATTTTGATTAGTACTATATGAATAGGAGAATAGTGATTTGGTTAGGTTAAGAGGGGTTGGTTAAGGATTAATAAGGTTTAAGGGATATTTATGGGGTCATGAGGCATTTAGTCATTAAAAAGGATAAGTGTGTAGTTTTCTAGTGTCTACAACATTCTTTAAAAGATACATATTTATCCATCAAATCCAAGGTTTCCTTAATATATATGTATTAAAAATTAATACCACAACCTATTTTTAAGTTGAAATATGTGGTATGCCATAATATGAATGTTGAGACTATTTTAGGTAATGATTATTAGACATTTATTTCCATTATGTTAAAGTATAAAAACATTCTATTAAATCTTATGGGTCATACTCATATTAGAAAGTGTATTTAATCACACTATACATTTATATATAAAAATCATTTGTCTATTATTTCCCACATGTTTTTCACCACATCATTATTTATTTAGACACCATTGCAAACATGAGTCCCCACATAATTCCCCATTTTATCCCTTTTACGACACCACTCACAAAGATATTTCCCACCATTTTCCCATAATTTTCCTGTGTAGTTTCCTAAATTTTTTAGTACATTGTTTCCCACTTAGTTTCCACATCATTCCCCACATTTTTAACCACCAATTTTGTACACCTTTGACCATACTATTTCAAACAAAATTTACAAGCATTTTCCAATAAATTTCACTACCATATTTCATAAACCATCCCCACTCATCACCATATCTCCACACTATTTACCACATTTTTTTTCCACCACATTCTTAAACTACTCACCACTTTTTTTCTAAATTTTTCACCATGTTATTTCTGACCTCATTATCCACCTTATTCCTATACTACATACATGTTTGTTCCTCACATTATTCAATGTTCTCATGCATGTTTGTCATTATTTACTAATACACTCTTACATAGTTCCCCATGCCATTTCCAATCCCATTTCCATACCATTCCTTATTCAAACACCATTAAATATAATGTTTCCCATTTGGTTCCAAATTCCATTTTATTTCCCATATGACTTACATCACCTTTTCCCACATTTTCACCCTAGGAACCATTCTTATTCATGCTCATTCCAAAATCATGTTGTCCATATGGTTCCCAAGATTTTGGTTCATCCCTATATTATAAATCATATGCATTTACATAATTAATTTATGCAAAAATTTCAACTTCATGTTTTTTTCTTCCACATTTTCCACAAATGTTGATATGCAAACATAACTCCCACATTGTTCTCCACCCTTCTCCCACATTATTCATTAAACCTTTTAGATACCATTCCAAAAAAATTTCACCAAATATTTTCATATTCCATCACGTTCATACATCATTCCCTACACTATTTCAAATATAATTATCCTCCTTATTCATTATATTCTCCATTATGTTCCCACATTTTTCCTTGTTTAAACACCATTCCCAACACTATTCATCACATAGATCACTATTCCATCCCATTTACTACAATATTCATCACACCATTGCCTACACCATTTCTCGCATGGTTCACCACCTTATTCCTCCACCATACTTATTTCCCACCTTACTACCACACTATTACTTCAACACCTTTACCAACATTATTCCCCACATAGTTCTCTATGACATTTCTTTTACCACACCATTCCCCACATCATCTACCACCAGGTTCCCAAACCTTTCCCCATAATATTTACAAAAAAAATCACCCATTCCCACAACATTTATGAGACTATTCCCCACAAGATTACCAATTCCATCTTGTTTCCTACACTATACCAATTTTCCATTATATTCCAGCATTATTCCTTGTTTAAAAACAATTATTAACACTATTCTCCATAGGTTTCCCTAATCCATATTATTTCCCACACTAATTCTAACATGATTCCCAACACCATTCACCACCTTGTTTTAGATTATATTTTATGTAAACATTTATCACTATATTAAACATTTTTCTACTTCCACTAGAGTCAATTCATTGTATTGATTAAATTAAATAAAAGTGTATAGATAATATTATACACTCACTAATACAAGGCTCAACTAATAATGAGATTATATTATCTTGCAAAAAAATCGTTATGGAGGGTCAATGTGTCATGACCATTTAATTGATGCAAATCTGGTTACTATTGAGACATTAATTTATCATGTTCTATTTGATTCTAGTTTGAATTTTTATATATTACTACAGATGTTAATCATGATTCATATGCTATGTTTATTTTATCATTGAATTACCAGTTATGATACATCACTATGTTAAATTATTTTTTACTAGGACATATTTTAGAGGCATTCTAAATTTCATTTCAAAATATTTTGTTAAGTTTAGAATTTACTTTTTTACTTGGATATTCATACCTTATTCAGATACTATTGATTTTCTATTCTATGATTGTAGTAATAGGTTAATAAGATAGTATCAATGGTGTATTTTGGTAACTTGGGAATGAAATTTTTATAAAGTATTAAAAAATATTGTGATGATTATTTTGAGCCATGATTAGATTTTGAGAATTTGATTGTTCCTCTTTGATATTTTTGTTCACATTATTTTTCTAATTCTTGGTTCAACATGTGCATACTTTGAATTGGACTATTGTATTTTTTAAGATTGTCTTGTTTTTCTTATTTTTTCTTAATTCTAGTTCTAAATCCTATTGATTTGACTTATACCATTTTTGAAGGTCGTATTAGTCACAAGTTACTAAATATTTGACTATGATTTTATTGTTGATTTATTATTCTTATCATTTGATTTTATTGGGTATTTATTAATGACTTAATACACCCATACTTGTTGGATTATTAGTGATTGTTAGTAGATTCATGATTATTGCTTCATTCTTGTTGTTTTAGACTTAAGGTTGTTATCTTGGTAAAAGGGTCATTATAATTTAAAAACCATTAATGGGGCCATGACTAGATCACCATGGAATGGTAATTAGTTGATGGTTGGAAGTATATGAATTGACCTTATTTTGGATTAGCTCATTATGGCATGATATTTAGAACTTCTCTCCTTCAAGTAGTTTATTTTGGTTCACTTCACTTTTGACATTTTTAGTGTTGAGCTTGACACAACCCTAGGTCAATGCTACCATTTTTGTTATAAGAATCCATGGGATCCTGATAGAGAGTTAAATTGGACTATAGAATTTTTTTTTGGTTGTTGGTAATTGGACTTTAGCATTTAACTCAATGAGTTATGGGTAACATAATTTTATACTGTTAACCCATGTCCTCATCTTCTTTTGACTAAAATTTAGCCTATGGTGGTATTTTCAAGGACATATATATTCATTTTTTTTGAATGCATTTGATGGGAGAATAATGGAGTAAGTGGTTGACACCAAAAACATAATTTCATGATTTCATACAGTCTAGTGGAAGCAAGTAAGTGAATGTTTATTTTGAGTTTCATATTTTACTTTTTTGAAATTGGTATTACTGTTGAAATCTCTATGGGTGAATTATGAGGTCAATTATACTTCATGTTCAGCCTATGTTTCACTATATTGATTTAATGTGACTTGGCTTTAATGGGTTATTTATAAATCATTTGGTTTCTCTTATTTTACTTACCTCGAGTGGGTTCTTGCTTGAATGTTTAAGGTGGTTGTTTTTTAACTACATGCATTTCAAATGTTATGGGTATGTATTTTTTATTTCATGTAAACTTTTTTTGAATTAAAGGATTTTATTGAAATGTTTTAATGGAGATATGAGATTTATTTTAAAATAGGGTTTACTACTCATCTTGGGTTGTTCTTTATGGACTTTTATTGTAAGCAAAGTTATCATGACTATTTTTTGTTAGTTAATATCCTCAATATTCTATCCTTTTGAATAATCTATTTTATTTCAGTTAGTATTTTAATTAATGTTTTAATGGTTTAATTATTTTACCCACTTGCGTATATTACAAAATTTAAGGGTTTTATATCAAACCACTTCATTTTTTCTTATAAGTCAATTGGTTGTCTTGGGTCAACTATATGGCATGCATAAAGGAAGGTTTTTTTATAATTTTTGTGCTATTTTGTAGAATGAGTTGATGACTACTTTATGTTTTATTATTTGGTTGAGACTTTGTCAACGGACTATGTCTTTTGCTTAAGTTATTATACTATGCCTCATGGCTATAAATAATATAGTATAGGTGGTATATTCTATTTTGATTGTTTTGAGTTGATGCACTTTACACTAAGTATTCAATTGATTAAATGATTAGATGAATAGGATTTTTTCCTTGTTTGTTTAAGCTTTATTGAAATCATTCATTTATATTTTGAGAAGCTTTATAGCCAAGCAAAGGTACTCCAGTTGTTTCAAGTGTTATAATTTTTTATATTAATGGATTCATATTGGAATATAATTTGTTCCATGAAAATCAAAATGGAAGCCAAAAGGTTAATTTTAGCTTCTTATGTTATTCATGGCTTCACATTTCCTTTGGGTTGGATGGAAATTATTTAGATGCTTGAAGCATTTATTTTTGCCTTATTTAAATAACTCTTTAAGTCATGATGACAATTTTTTTTGTGTTTTCATTAATTATTGGTTTTTGGATTAAGACTCTTCAATGGCTTAGAATCATGATCAAACTCTAAAAATTTCATAATGATCCACTTTCATAAATCCACCATCGAGTTGAGGGATGGGATGGCCAAGGCTAC
Organism: Torreya grandis; assembly: GCA_037957365.1. Lineage (NCBI taxonomy): Eukaryota > Viridiplantae > Streptophyta > Pinopsida > Cupressales > Taxaceae > Torreya > Torreya grandis. The sequence continues at coordinate 186,592 of JARHVA010001162.1, forward strand.
CAATGGATGGTTTATTGGGTTATAAGGGTAGGGTTTGTCTCACTGTTATATATGCTTCTTTTTTTGCATTGATATTCATGTGGTGGCATGTTTACTCATTAATAGTCTATTATTTTTCAATTTATTCTTAGTTTATTTACATACACTTCAATTCTATTAGTGTAGATGATGTATTTGAAATTAATTCTTATGTTTCTACAAAATAATCATTGTATTGTTTTATTATTGAACAAGAGACTAATGTTCACTTTTGAGGTTACTTTTAGTGGATGCATTAATAATATTTTATGATGATATCAACATTAAATTATTTTATTTATGAATATAAATAATTTTATAAAACTTTTATATGTATATAGGTTGAAGAGTAGAAGATTATAATAATGGAACAATTTTTTTTACTTAAATGGTTGGGTACTTATTATTTTTTTTTGTAATATTATAATGTATTCCATTCATTTAATGTATGGACTTGAATATCTAAAGTTATTAATTTTCTAAGATGCTAACCTATAAATTTATCCCATAGTGGTTATTAGAAACTTGAATATAATTATATTTTGTTTTCTAATAATGATATTCACATTATGAAGTCTATGTTGGCTATAAGGCTAAAGGTTTTATGACTTAAGTGGGTTTATTTGGTTATAGGCAAATGGAGTGGACTAATCGATTGGCAAGGGTGTGGTTTTTATCTAACCTTGACTTATCTAGTTATTGAAAATAGTTTAATTAATGTAAATTTAAAGTCATATATTGGAAATATGTTGAAGTATTACAAATATTTATTGTATATTCCTTATCTAACTAACTTGTTTTTGGGAAGTATGGAATTTATTATTTATTGATAATATTTTCTTTAAAATATGGCACACTTTTGTATAATGTAAAATTATGTTTCAAATAGATATTAAAAGTGTAATCATAGGAACTTATTAGTATTTGTAGGCATGTTGTTGAGTTCTTTCCAATGTTTAATATAATGACTTATTTAATCAAGGACCAAAAAATATGGATTTATATATTTATTGAGTGTTAAAAGTTATATTGTATTGTACTCATTATTATATTCTATGTAATTAAACATATTATCAAACCTTGGATCTTGTTCATAGTCATTCTTATTATGATAACTAGTTGAATTAGACATGATAGGCTTGAACCTATAACTATTCATATGCTTATGAAATTTGAAAGTTGAAATAAAGTGAAAAGATAATAAGATCGGTTGTTGAAACTCTAAAATAAATACTAATGTTTCAATGTATTTATTTTAAAATGAAAAGTTTCACATTCAAGTTATACTTTTAAATAAATTTAAATTACATTGTACTCTGGGCTTGATGTTATTATTATCAATTATTATTGAATTTTTGATAAGTGGATATGATATATTTGAAAATTATTATCTCATATCTATGGTAAAGTCAAGTTATTATTGACATTAAGTTTCATGTTGAATTTAGACTAATCTATTATGTTATACATGGATATATCATCTTGTAATTTGATACACACTTATGTGTACTATCCATTATAGTGATGCCAAAAGGTTAAAGTACGTTCTTAAATATTATAATATTAATAAAATACTATGTGGTTCCATGACCCTAAAGCCAGAGATTTTGTCTAAATGATCTTGGTGGGTAGCACTATTTGGGTTACTTAGATCATTCATTAAATGCATTTTATTCATGAATGGTTACTTTTCACATTTTAGATAGGTATGGATAATAAGATGATTATCAAGAGTTATTAATTTAATCTTATGTTGAATCTGAACATAATGGTTGTATTAACCATATTTAATTTATGAATGTTTCTCTAATGTAGATGTTGATTCTCATAATTATTTCAGTTATTATTAATGGTCAAATCAAAAATCAGATCTTAGGTTTGTTTTCCTAGTACTCTTGGCATCTTATGTAATATTGCATAACAACCTGAACCTTTGACTTAGAATTTATTAGGAAAAACATGAAACTTGAGTAATGATAATGGAATTTAAATGGCCCTATCAGGAAGATCCTTGTTACTTAATCAATTTATATTTAAGATTTTGTGTTATCACCTTAATCCACCCAAATTGCATACTTTATACCAATTGATTATCTTTTTTATAACATCCTTTAAAGGTGTTTAACCTAAGTTAAGTAACTATAATTAACCTAATATATTTTAGGTTATTAAAAAACTAGTGTGTGATTGTTATCTTATGACTTAATGTTTAAAAAGTTGTCATAAATATAGGTTGCTCTCAATTTTCTAAAAAAAATATGTCATTTTATTTTCATATCAAAGTAGGATTTATACTCTAGGAAAATTTTGGGAATAAATTTTTAGTCTATAAATATTCCTAAGTTATTGATATATGACTCCTAAATATGGTTATAACAAGATATAGTGGTGTCAATATCAATAATAATTGGGGCAATGGAAACCCAAGAAGAGGTATAGGTAGAGGTAGAGTTAAAGGTAGTGGTAGACATAGAGGTAAATGTCAATGTAGAGGTTGGGGTGCCCAAAATATTAACTAGAACAGGGATGAATCACCCATTAATAATGTTGATAGTAAAAAACAAATTCTTAATGAAAATGTTGTTAGAAGACCAACTGATAAACATGAATAAGTTATCAATGTTATTTTAACAATGTTGAATGTCATTGAAGATATGATAGAAACTAAGTAATGTCGATTAAAAAACCTTAAGGGTGTACCCCATGAATATTTGCCCATGTTGTATGATGGACAAGTGGGTCAGCACATACTCTAATATTTGACTTTGACGATGGTTGATCCTATCATCAAGGATCTTAAAAGTATTCCATCACCTATCCTTTCATGTGAAAAATTTGGTGATGCATTAGATACATGGTTAGTGCATTTGTATAAGTATATTTATCTACATAACATGCCCTCATGATATCTAGGGTAGTATATTATCAGCTATTTAGATCTAGTTACTTGTCATGGAATAATATTCATGTTTTATATGGATATCAACCCATGACTATAAACTATATGACCTTTGAAAGGTAGTTATAAAAAAGGTATTTAAGTGCCAAATTTAAGAAACATAATATAAGTTATTTTTAGTTGTTTAAATAAGAAAATATGACTTTTTATGAGTATGAAAACAATTTTAAAAACTTGTGTCATGTGAACTATATGCATGATAAAGAAACAAAAGTAAAAAATTTTAAGTTTGGGATAAAAGAGATATCGATGCATGATGTCAATATTACGAACCTATAAACCTTGGTAGCTACCATTGAATTTGATCATAGGGCACAATACAAGGAAAAATTTTGGCAAAAAGTGAGATAATATTTGAAACTAAATAGGAAATAATCTAAGTAAAATAATATTTATCCCATGCCTAAACTTTTTAATAAATATTATCATAACTTTAGATTCAATAGAAGAAGTAGTGGTTTTAACAAGTTTCAAGGAACATATAATAACTTTGAGAACTATAATTCACTTAAGATGGGGTATTTTTAATAAATATCAAACCCAAAACAATTAGTGTAGATCAGCCACAAGGGAAAATACAATTCATATATCACATTAAAGTAATATTGAATGATATGAATGTGGTAATAAACACTATATAAAGGAATATTTGAGGCTAAAACTTGGATAACAAACAAATCATAAGTTGTATGTGGCTATAGATAATTAGAGTGTTGATTTTAAAGACACCCATATTAAAACCAGAGGTAATTTAGTTGGTTTTTATATTTAAATTATAATTTATTTTAGTTCAATAGATAATTTTATTTCTCATATTATTACAAATAAATATAAGCTCAAACTTATTCAATTAAGAGAAGGTTGCAAAGTCAACTTAGGTAAAAACAAAAAAAAAAGTGTCAATTTGTGAATGTTTAGAACAAGTTGAGTTAGACTTGGGCATTTTTACAACCAAGATAATTCTATTTTTAACACCTTTGGGGCATTGCAATCTCATCTTGGTAATGTATTTGTTTCAGCAACATAAAATAACACTCAATTTTTTTGGCAAAGCAATACAATGCATTGATGGCTTGGGAAAACTTGTAGAAATATAAGGCATCCAAAATCCTAAATCACATAAGTTTATTTCACCTTTATAGCTAAGAAATATTATATAAAAGGATTGTAGGCTCTATTCAATCCAAATTCAAGATTTACCCAAAGATAAAGAACCAACCTACCAAGATTCCTCTTTTCTAAAGTAGATTTTGGATGTTTCTCCATAAAAACTACATGGACATCCTCTTAAATGTGAGTTAGAATTTTCTATTCATATTATACATAGAGTTTCACCTACATCTAAAGCTAATTATAAAATAAATGTGACCAACTTATACGAATTAAAATCTTACCTAGAAATTTTAGACAATGGAAGTGTTAAGCCAAGTGTGTCTCGTTAGGGTGCTCTAGTTGTAGTTATAAATAATAGGGATGGAACTCTTAGGTTGTGTGTTAAATACCACATGATTAATAATGTAATAATAAAAAAATCATTATCCATTACCAAGGATAGAGGATCTTTTTTATCAAATTAATGGAGAAAGAGTCTTTTCCAAGATTGAGGTGAGGTCAATGTATCTCAGCTAAGAATCAAGGAATAAAATGAACATAAAACAACTTTATAAACTTGGTATGGTCGTTATGAGTTCACTTTTATGCATTTTTTCTTAATAAATGCACCAGCTACATTTATGATTTTGATGAATAGTGTATTCAGGGATTTCCTTTATAAATTTATTTTTGTATTCTTAGATGATATTCTGATTTATTCTATGAATGTAGTTGAATATGAAAAACACTTGTAATTTGTATTGTAGACATTAAGTTAGTACAAGCTTTATGAGAAAATTCATAAATGTGATTTCTTCCAATCAAAAATTAATTGTTTGGGCCATATCATTTCTAAATATAGTATTTTTATATATCTAAGAAATATCAAAGTAATACAAGATTGGCCTGCTCCCACTAACATTAAGTTTGTAGTTTTATGGGTTTGGATATTTATTATGATAGATTTGTGGAGAATGTTTCTAGAATTTCCAACCTAATCACTTCCTTTTAGTATAATGGGAATAATTTTGTTTGGGCATCCCTCTATGAAGAGGCATTCAAAAATCTTAAGGATTTGTTTACTAAAACACATGTAATTGTTATTGCTGAGCCAAATGGTACTTTTGAGGTCTAGGTAGATGCTTCTAATGATGGTTTTTGTTGAATTCTAACCCAAGATGAAAAAGTGATAGATTATGAGTAATGAAATCTCAAGGATCTTGAAAATAAATATCGTACATGTGATATGCACCTTGCTTCCATAGTTCACGCTTTGAAGTAGTGCAAACATTGTCAATTGGGGAAAACAATTAAGGTGAAATTTGATCATCATGGTCTAGAACATTTGTTTACTCAAGATGATTTAAAAGTGTAACAATTTAGATGGATTGAATTTGTCAGTTTTTTTGACATGTACATTAATTATTTCAAGGGCAATGAAAAACATGTTGTTGATGCACTGAATCGACCCACATAACTTTCTACAATTTTTGTAATAGGTTTAATTTTAGAAATATTGTTTTAAAATAGTAAATTTTTGATTAATTATGCCATGAGGTAAGAGCATGTTTGACTAACAAACTTTTAGAAAAAACATTTGTTGATTTTTATATTAAATATATGTCCTTATAATGTATAAAATAGAATTTATGTGCCCAAGTATAGAGACTTACAAAGTTTATTACTAAAATAATTGCTTAAAACACTTCATTTTGTTCATCTAGGTGTCACAAAGATGGCACATGAATTGAAAATGAATTATTTTAATCCTAGTATTAAGCATGATGTTATTGATTTTGTGAAAAAAATATTAGAATGTGATAAGGGTAAAGTTGAACATTATCAACCAGGTGGTTTTTTGTATCCTAATGATATACCAAGGGATAAGTGGGTTGTAATTTTAATTGATTTCATTTGTATGCTATCTAAGTCATGCAAAAATCATGCATTTATTTTGGTATTGATTGATAAATTTACTTATGTCATAAATAATATCATGTTTATTGCATGACTTAAATAGTTTATAAATGAAATCAAGTGAAATGACAGTCCACATGGTTCATCACCTTATTCCTCCATCATACTCATTTTAAAAAATATTTTCATATTATTACTTAAACATCATTCCCAACATTATTCCCCACATAGTTCCCTATGACATTCTTTTTACCACACCACTCCCACTACCAATCCCCACATCATCACCATGTTCCCATACCATTCTCCAAACTATTCACCACAACATTCATGACAATATTCCCCACAATATTTCCCATTCCATATCATTTCATACATCATTTACCACACCAATTCCCACCTTTCCCTACACCGTTCCCTTCTTCCAACTTATTCCAACAATATTCATTATTAAAACACCATTCATATCATTTTTATCCACAAGTTTCCCCACTCCATCTTGTTTTCCACACCACTTCCAACATAATTCCCCATACCATTCACTATATTTTTATATTATATTTTATGTAAACATTTATCACTATATTGAACATTTTTCTGCTTGCCAATATAAGCAAATCATGGTCTTGATTAAATTAAATAAAAACACATAGATAATAAGATCCAGTTACTAATACAAGGCTCAACTAAGAATGAGATTATATCATCTTGGAAAAAAAAATCTTTATGGAGGGTCAATGTGTCATTACCATTTAATTAATTCAATTTAAGTTACTATTAAAATATTAATTTATTATGTTCTATTTGATTTAGGTTGGAACTTTTATATATTGTTACAAATTTTAACCATGATTTGGATTCTATGTTTATGTTATCATTAAATTAGCCATTATGATTCATAACTATATTAGATGAATATTATCTTGGAGGTATTTGATACAAATTATAAATGTAGGTTTTGAATATTTTTTTAATTCATAATCTACTTTATTACTCAGATATTCATAAAAAAGGTTCAACTATTGCTTGTCCTATTATATGATTACAAAAATAAGTTAATGAGCTAGGCTTGATGTTGGATTTTAGAAGCTTTAGAATGAAAAGGTTATAGAATATTGGAAAATATTTTGAAAATTATTTTGAGCCATGATCATATTATAATCCTACGATTATCTTGGATTCATTCTAAGTGTTCTTATTTGTTATTTATGTTCTTACTCTTAGGTTAGATCTTGGTTTAATATGTGTAGACTTTGACTTGGACTATCAAATTATTGAAAAATGTGTTATTTTTATTATTATTTTTTAATGATAGTTATGAACATTGTTACTTTGACTTGGACCATTCTATAAGGTTCTTATATTCACATGTTATTGAATATTTGACTATTATTTTATCATTTATTAAGGACTTAATCCACCCATAATTATTAGATTCTTATTGATTGTTAGTTTCTTCTTGATTATTGCTTCTCTCATGTTGTTTCAAATATAAGCTTGTTATCTTGGAAAAAGGGAAATTATACTTTCAGAACCTTTAGTGGGGACATGACTAGACCACCATGGTATGACAATTAGTTTATGGTTAAGTAATAGTATTTCCATAGTCCATAGATTAGAGTAGAGAATTTCTAGATAAAACCGTGTTTAAAATTTTTATCATACTTTAAGGAATGACAAGTATACAATTTTATTTCCAAGCTTGATTGTCAAATTCTCTAGATGTTTAGCTTTGAGGCAATAATCCTTCCCATGAAGAGCATTAATTAAAGTAATAGTATTTTCACAAGCCATAGATTAGAGTAGAGAGTTTTTGGATAAAATTGTGTAAAATTGTGGTTGGAAGTATATGGGTTGACCTTGTTGTGGATTAGGTAATGATCACAATTGTGATCTTCATAAGTTACCTCCATCAAGTAGTTTCTTTTGGTTCACATAGATTTTTATTTTTTTAGTGTTGAGTGAAACCCAACCCTAGGTCAATGATATTAGTTTTATTTGTGAAATCCATGGGAGCTCAATAAAGAGTTTAACTAATTTTTTGAGTTTGTATTTCTTGTTGGCAGTTAAAGTTTAGCCAAAAGTTAATTACTTGTGGGGAACATAGTGTTATACTATTAACCCACATCCTCATTTTTTATAGATAGAATACAACCTACAACCATATTTTGAAGGACATATTTGTTCATTTTTTCTCTGTGCATTGATGGGAGAAGAAGGGAGTAGGTAGTTAGAACCAAAATTGTAATTTCATGAATGCATGCATTTTAGTACAAGCAAGTTAGTGAATGTTTATCTTCAATTAGGTATTCTAGTTTGGTGGAACTAGTATTATGATGGAAATCATTATATTTCATTATTAAGTCACTTATACTTTATGTTGAACTAACATTACACTATATTACTTTAATGTGACTCGACTTTAATGGGTTTTATTTGAAAAACATTGGGGTTATCTTATTTTTCTTAGTTTGAGTGGGTTATTACTTAAACATGTTGGGTGGTTCTTATTTTTTAAATACATGCATTTAATTTTTTATGGGTATGTGGTTTTGGTTTCATTTAAGCTCTATTTTGATTAAGGGTTTTTATTAGAAGGTTTTAATGGAGATCTGAGCTTTGTTTTGGAGTATGGTTTACCACTCAACTATGTTTGGGTTGTTCTTTATGGATATTTATTAAAATCAAAGTCAACATGAATATATTGTTATCATTTAATAGCCTTAATATTTTATCATTTTTATTGAGTTATTTTAGTTCAGTCATTCTTTGACTACCTATTTTAATTGTTTAGTTATTTTACCCATTTGGGTGTATTATGAAATTGAAGGATTTTATTTCAAATCACTTGGTGTTTTCTTAGTGCATGTATATTGGTTGTATTATATCAATTGTATGGCATGAATTGATGAAGGTTTTTAATATTTATGTGTTATTTTTAGCATATGTTGATGACTATTTTATATTATATTATTTGTTTGAAACTTAGTCAATGAACTATGTCTTTTGGTTAAGTGATTGGATTGTGTGTCATGTCTATAAATAATATAGTATAGGTGTGATATTCTATTTTGATTTTTGTAATTTATTAACTTTGGACTAATTATTCAATTGATTAAATAATTGAATGAATATGAATTCTTCCTAGTTTGTTTAAGCTCTCTGAAAATTATTCATTCATAACCTAAAAGACTTCTTAGCCAGGTAAAGGTTCTTGGTTTATTAGAACTATTAGAAATTTTGATATTGATGGATTCATATTATAATATAATTTATTCCATGAATCTCAAAATAGAATCCAATATTTTATTTTGAGATTCTTATGTTATTCATGACTACATGTTTCCTTTGGGTTTGATTGAAATTGCTCAAATGCTTGAAGCATTTGTTTTTGCCTTCTTTCAAAACTCTTTAAGTCATGATGACTTTCTTTTTATGTTTTCATTAATTATTTGGTTGTTTTATTAAGTCTCATGATGCATTAGAATCATGATCATACTATCAAGATTTTTTAATGACCTAGATTCATGACTCCACCATCTAGCTAGTGGATGGGGTGGCTAGGTCCACTATTAGAGGGCTCATTAGGTTTAAAGGGTGGGGTTTATCACCTTATTTTAGATGTTTAGTGTTTCTCACTTAGATATTCATGTGGTGGCATTTTTAATCTATATACACTTAACTTATAGTAGTATAAATGATGTATTTAAAATTAATTCTTATGTTTCTAAAAAATCATCATTATATTGTCTTATTATTGAAAAGATAATAATGTTCAGTTAAGATGTTGATTTTAATGAATGAATAAATACTATTTTATGTTGATAAAGATATTACATTATTATATTTATGAGTTTGATCTATGTTATATATGTATATAGGTTACATACTATAATATTATAATAGTGGAATATTTTGCTTTACTTGAATGGTTGGGTTCTTATTATTTTATGTTGCCATATTAGAGTGGATTACATATTACATATACTAGATGTATGGACTTCGATATTTAAATTTATTAATTTTATAAGATACTAACCTATCATTTTATCCCTTTAATGGTTATTATAAATGTGAAAAGGATTATAATCTATCTTATAATAAGTTTATTCACATTGTAAAGTTTGTGTTGGCTATAAAACTAAAGGTTTTATGACTTAAGTATGTTTATTTGGTTACAATAAAATGGGAAGGACTAGTTTATTGGAAAAGGTGTGGTTATTATCTAACCTTGACTTATATAGCTCTTGAAAATAATTTAATTGCTGTAAATTTAATGTGATATGTTGGAAATGCATTGAATTATGGTAAGTATTTGTTGTACATGCCTTATCGGACTAGCTTGTCTTTGGTAGACGTGGAAGATATACTTTATTGATAATATTTTATTTAAAATATGGCACAATGGTGTATAACATAAATGTATAATTTTTAATTATATGATAAGTGTAAGGATAAGAAAATATTGGTATTTCTGGGCATGTTGTTTATTGTTTTCCATTGGTTAATATAATGACTTATTTAATCAAGGACTAGATAATATAGATTGCTCTATATATTGAGTGTTAAAAGTTAAATTACAATGAAATATTTATTATATTATACTTAGGTGATCATATTATTAAACCTTGGATATTTTTTATATTCATTCTTAGTATAATAAATAGTTTAATTGGACATGCTAGGATTTAACCTATAGTTGTTCATGTGCTTGTGAAATTTCAAAGTTGACAAAATATGAAAGGTTAATAAGCCTAGTTATTGAAACTATAAAACAAATATTAATGTTTTATTGTATTCATTTTGAAATGAAAGGTATCACATTCAAATAATAATTTAAGCTACATTTTAATTTGGACTCTATGTTATTATTATCAGATATTACATAATTCATGACAAGTGGATATGAGATAATGGAAAATTATTATCTCATATCTGTGGGAAAGTCAAGTTATGATTGTAATAAATTTTTTGATTGGATTTGTACTAATATGTTATGTTCTAAATGGATATAACATCTTTAAATATGATACCCACTTGTGTGGAATGTCCATTATAGAGATGTCAGATTTACTACTCTAACACATGAGGAATTAAGTTAAATCATGTTAAGTTGAAATAATTTAAAATGTTAAATTATGTTGTTAAATATTAGAATATTTATATAAGACCATGTGATGTCATAACCATAAAGTCAAATATTATATCTAAATTATCTCAATAGGTAGGACTATTTGGGTTACTTATATCACTCATTGACTGCATTTTATTCCAAAATGGTTATTTTTCACATTTTGGATTGGTATGGATTTTAAAATAGTTATCAAGAATTGTTTGTTTTACCTTATGTTAAATGTAAACATAGTTTTTATATTTATTATATTTAATGTATGAATTTTACTTTAATGTGGATGTTGATTCTCATACTTGTTCTAATTGTTTTTATTGGTCAAATTAGATATATACTTTAGAGTTGTTTACCTAGTAATCTTGGCTTACTGTGGAAAGTTGCATAAAATCCTAAACCTTTGATATCAACCTTATTAGGAATAATTAGATACTTGAGTAAGTATGATTATCTTTAAATGACCATATTAGGATGATCCTTGCTTCATAATCAGTTTAGATTTTATGAGTGTGTGTTAGCACATTGATACACCCCAAATTGCATACCTTAAATTAATTGACTATCTTACCTATAACATCCATTAAGGGTTTCTAACCTTAGTTAAGTAAATTTAGTTAACCTAATATATTTTTATTTGATAACATGCTAGTATGTGATCATTATCTCATGACTTCATTCAAGAAAGTTATCATAGATGTAGGTTTCTCTCAGTTTGTAAAAAAGTGGTTCATTTCACAAATATTATTGGTTTTGGCTAAGAATGGAATAAAAATATTGATTTCAAGTTAGATACATAAATTTTTTATTTCAAAGATACATGTTCATCCATTGAATCCAAGGTTTCCTTAAATATCTATACTATTGATTAAGGCATCAACCTTATTTTATGTTGAAAAATGTGGCATGCCCTAACAAATGCCCTAACAAACACATCATTCATCAAAACATTTTTGGTTAAATATAATTTATAATATTTTTCACCAAATGGTTTTAATTTCTATAACCACTCCCCACACTCTTCATAAAGAGTTTTCCCATCTCATTCCCACACTATTCCCATGTATGCTCTTACATTATTCACCATTATTTCCCACATTTTTAAATCAATCCATTCCTACACCTTTCACCAAAATATATCCCACCCTATTCCCATGACATTTCCCACCCTATTCCAATATCATCACTATCCATCAACCTATTCCCATTCCATTCCTACATCATTCACCATTACATTTCCCACACCATTCACCACCTAATTCCCACACCATTCATCACTATATTCCTAAGTTTAACAAAATATTTCTCTACCCAATCCTAAATTATTCCTCATATTTTTCCTTTTTCTTATGATTTTTTCATGACATTCACCACCCTACCTCTACATCATCCACAAAATCATTCCTAAAATCATTTCCAATATCATTAACCACCCTATTCCCTAATATATCCTTGTTCAAAAACCATTCCAAAAAATAATCTCCATAGGTTTCACTTCTCACTCTTACATCATTTACACACCATTTATTATAATTATCACCACCATATTTTCACACTATTCATTTTTCCATTCCCCATGTTATGCTAAATTCATGTGCCTATTCCACAATGTTTGGAAACGCAACTCTTACATCATTCACCATCATATTTTCCATCCTATTCCCAAATTATTGGCCATCATATTTCCCATATCACTTCAAACACTATTTTAAAATGTATTCCGCACATGGTTCCCCATACACCATTCCCCACACTATTTTCCATTTTTTCTACACCTTGTTTCCATCTCCATTTGTATATCATTTACAATACCATAACCACATTTTTCCCATGTCTAATCCTTGAATGGTTCCCTATTCTTATGCATGTTCCACACAATTCACCACACCACTCCTACATCATTCACCACACCATAATGCATTACATATTGTTTCTTACACTATTTCCATTATCATTCACTACAAATTACTCTTTATATTATCTATATCCTCATTCTATTTATAGGATTACATTAGGTTTCAAAAAAAAAATTGATTTAAAAATAGGCTTTAAACTTCATTATATGTCTAAGATATTATTTTTTATTATTATTTTCTCTAAGTAGAAACTAAAAAACATAAATATGATGGTGAAATCAATGTCAAATAAAAGATCAAACTAGCCCTGTGATGGTTAAATGGACATCAAATTTAAGGTTGCCATTAATTGTTAACAATTCATGGACATTACAATCCACCACCACCCTAGATACTAATGTAGAATTCCTATCAATGTAGTTATTAATACAATATTGTTAAATAATATTACTTAAATAATTATGAAATAATATAATATAATTAAGCTTATGATAATATTTAGTTAAAATATATTTATTTATTATTCAATATATATTTTTAGTAAATTATTACATTTTTTAATCATTATAATTTATTTTTAATTAATTAAATAATAAAGTTAAAAAATGTTTTTTAAATGCATATTAACTATAGACATGTTCATGGCTTCATTACCATGATGGTGATGGTAGAGGGCACTAAAAGGGAAAATAAAGTAGATGGCAATGGTAGAGATAGGGGAACATTGCATGTTATAAAGGGATCTGATATTTCTTAGGTTGAAGTGATCAGAGGAGATAGTGGTGAAAAATAAAACTTTGAGGTTTTTACCCCATCCGTTGTTGGTAAGGAAGCCATACTATAAATTCTAGATGTTGAAGTTGATTAGGTAGAAGAGGATTACCTGAATAATATCATAGGAAAGTTTAAAATGTACAAACCAAATATTAATTTTTTAATATATTAGGTTAGAATAACATGGTATTTAAAGGAATTATGTAGATTGAATCCATGCCCAATGGATTCTTATTGTTTTCCTTTTAAATATAAGAGGAATGTGTTCGTATTATTGAATGAGGGCCCTACATTTTGGGTAAATCCACCTTGTTATTGAAAAAATGGAATTATGGGTTTGACCCATTTGAGGAGTTTCCTAACACCATCCCTCTTTGGATCAGACTTCCATATCTCTCATTAAAATTTTGTAATAATAATATCCTAATGGGGATTGTTTATTCTATTAGTTCCCTTATTGTTATTGATTTAGTTATTAGAACAAGAATCATGCTTGTTTTCACCAAATTTTATGTCAATGGTAATGGTGAAATGGTTTTACTTAAGTTAATTAAGCTAAAATCCAAATTTGGAACTTGGACACAAGGCATAGTGTATGAAAGAGAAGACTAAATCTTCTTGATGTGTTACATCTTTGGTCATAAATGTCAGAACAAAAAAATATTATCAATAGATTAATGCCACAAATACTAGGGACATTGTGGTCCTAACACCTAAAAAAAATTCCCCTTATTGAAGTTTACATTCTATAGGGCATGGAAGAAGGACAGGAGGTTTTTCTAAATAAAAATAGGGAGATTGGACCAACTTGGAACTAAAAGAAGGAATGAGGATTGACTGATGACCCCAAAAAGATAAGGAAGGATAACTTGGAATTCATTTTATCTCTTTTTATTGATGCCAATCCCCATAAAGAAATAAATAATCTAAAAGATACAAGATCTACACTACCTCAAATTGATACAGGACTGAAAGCTGAATATGAGCATAAATACAAGACATATCTATCCTCTTAAGGGTAGGGTATCGATAAATGGATGACTACAATGGATGAGTACCCTTTCATGGAATGCATAACTAGATTTGATAGTACATTATCACTTATTCCAAAATTCCCTGGTAAGAAATACTCCTTTAACTTATACACACTGGGGAAGGAGAACAAAACCAATCTAAAAAACTAGGAATAAATCCCTTCAAGATCCTTAAGATGGCAGATGAAAAATATGTATTTAGATCCCTCATGAACATTTGTTAAAGCCATTTCTTAACTCTATAATAGATAATGGGAATTGTCATTAACTTGACCATTTATTGTATTATATTTGTTACCAGATGAAGTGTAGTGTTTTTTAATTTTTAATTTTTGATTTACTTTTCTTGGGTATTGATTATTGTACTATTGCATTTGGTTTATATATCTTGAATATTAGTGGATACATTGGTTAGAATTTAGATTTATTTCACTGTCATATTATTTTGTACTATGGTATAAGGGATTTGATCTGAGGTTGAATGGTTTGGAAGAGACATTGGGAATGTACCATTAGGTAGAATTTCCAAGATTTAGCATTTTCAATCTTAATTTACCATGACCACCTTTTTTGGCATTGTATTTTAAGGATGACCATTAATTTTAAAGACATGTAATTTTTCCTCTTGATGGATGCTTCTTGGTTTTTCCTCAGATCCCTTTGAGGGTCCTTTTATGATTCTTGATCCAATTAAGTTTGTATTGTTTTAAGTCTTAGGCTTCTACTCTTTCTATTTAGGCTAGCTCCGACACTAGTTACTTATGATATTGTTGCTTCATTCATTTTGGGTTCTTCTTGGGATGTTGTGGTCTTTTTTGGTTCTTTTACTTTTTATGTCTCTTTTGGGTTCTTTCCTTTATTTTCCTTGTGAATTATTTCTATTCTATCTTTTGACATCCATGGGGATACTCAAACCTCTCATTATGCCCAGGGCTAGTACCAACACCAGCTATTAAAGGTGGGTTTACTCTAATCTAAACTATAGACATTTTCATTGGTGTATTTAATAAAAATGGAATAAAAAATATGAAAAAATATAATTTTTAAATACCAGGGTCTTAATAAATAAATACTACTATATTAAACAAAAAATTAAATTTTTAAAAGGAGATTTTAAAAATTGTCACATTTTTTTTAGAGGGAGAATCAAATTTTGAGTGATTTTTTTGGGAGTTAGAGGATAATTTTCAATTGAAATTGGATTTTTTAAGGAAGATATTTATATTTATTATGATTGTATTTACCCTAATTATTTTTTAAGGAAACATACATATAAGGACAATAAATAATTATGAGACTAAAAAAAATCAAGATTAGGTATAAATAAAAATATTTAACAAATAAACTCTTGTTTAAAAATTTAAAATAAGTAAAATCAATACTATATTTTTATTATATTTTTTTTGTAGCTAGGATTTGTAGAATATTTGATTATAAAAATATATATTAGATTTGAGAGATTAAAACTACATTTCATATTTGTTTTCACATTTTTGAAAGTATTTTTTCTACTATATATTATTTATTTTCTCCATTGACATTTAGTTTTAGATTATAGTTTTTTCACTTTAGAGTTTCTTATAGGTTTTACACATGGTAAATGTTTTATTTATTTTTTTATCTTTAGTAGACATCTAGATTTTTTTTGACATTATTTTTTTTACATTTATAATAAATTTAAATATGTATTGTTCCTCTATATTTTCTATAAATTTTGCTACATTTATACATCATTTTAAAACAAATTTAGCTTTATACATACATACATACATACATACATACATACATACATACATACGTACATACATATATATATATATATAAATAATGTATGTATATGTATATGTATGTATGTATGTATATCATTTTATTTTTTAATGAAATATACATTAAAGATTGGTAAAATAATCACATATATTAATTAATTTCATCAAAGTTTTAAAACGAATTGAAAATGAGGAAAATTTTAAGATAGTTAGATGATGTATTTAACAAGTATAGTATTGAACACCAAAAATGATGAAAAATTCAATATAAAATGTATATAGTTGGAAATAACTAGTGTATTTGGAACAAAAAACAAGGACTCTTTATAGAAATTTCAGGTCAAAATTGGCCTCCTATGGTCAAGCAGGCAATTTACCAATGGGAGGCAAGTATTTTCATAAAAATAAAGGGATGTTTATAAACAAATGAGGTAAATTTTGGGATCATATGGTTAAGAGGGAACTTGACAGTAGGGAGGTAAGAAATTGGCATCCCCATGGTGAAATAAGTGATGACCATGGGAAGCTAAAACTTCAAGTGCTCACTTAATCATTGGAGTCAAGATAGGCCTTTCATGGTTTCTTGACCATAGAGACCAAATTTTAGCCTCCCATTATCAATCAAAGGAACATTGTGAAGATGTAAAAATATAGTAGTATACACTTGACAATGTCACTTTTCACCTACCTTCACATACATGACTTGTGTGCACATATATGCCCCTCATTTTTTATTATCTTAAATTTACATGCTTGGTATGATTCTAACCCTATTATTTTTTAATCATTCACCTATGAGGACCTATTACTCTATGAAAGTCTAGATATAAATATAGTGTTTAGACATATCTAGATCATTATATCCATAGTCTTGTCTCCTATACACTAACATAAAACTTGAATAATCTTTTTAATGAAACTGACTTGAGGGGTGACATTGGTGATAATCCTTTGAAAATAGTTTCTATTTTAAATCAAATCAATCCTATGGGTCAACTCATTTTCCTAGCATGTTGGTGGGATGATAAATTACCAAATAGACTCATGTAATACAAATAAAATCCACACCTAGTACTCACTTGGAACTTATATATCAATAAACTATACACTACTACACATTGAAAAAATATTTGTTATTCTACCTAAATTAGAACCAGTCCCTAGGAGTAGTCATCAATCAAGTCTAAAGCATACCATTCTAAGTTAAGAATGAATATTTTAAAGTATCAAGTTGAAATTTATATTCGCATTAATATAACAAAAGATCACAATTATACATTCACATCAAGATGAATAACTAAGTGTGGCTTGAATTCCCTCTTTGAAGTATTGGATATGTAGGCATAAGTCAATCATCAAAGGGGATGATTAGGGTTAGCTCAGCCCATTATAATTCCTGAATTTTTATAGTTTTATACTACTGACAAGTTTACTTGTGTATCTAAGGTGAAGGATAGTGATTTATAGAGATGCATATATATTTAAGCATTAGTATTGCACATGCAAAGATATAAAAAATAATTAAAACTAATAGTATGGCCATAAAGAGCCAAATTAGTTGAATATAATGACATCACTCTTAGTTATTAACATCATAGGATCTATCATAAATTGACATTATTTATCCTTCATGAATATAAATTCAATTCCAAATTTGAGAGACTTGGCCTGCATTCATCCCTTTTCCACTTTTAGAGTTTAATCTCAGTCAGTAAATTAAAAAAATAAGTATCTGGATCTCTTTTATTCTTTCCATATTTAATACATGGCACTTGTCAAATATATTTAAATTGTTTACATTCATATTTATGCTTAATTTTCATAATTTACATGTTTAATAACATTTCATGTTTATATATTAATTAGGGTTGTATAATTCAAATTAGGGTAAAAGATATTGGTGAACCCCAAATATTTGTTTAACTGTGTGAAACCCTAGGTATCCTTTAGGGTTTCATTTTCTACATTTTTTAGATTCTTTCCTTATGGTTTTATTTTAATATCTTATTTTTTATTATTATTAATAATACAAATTACACATGGCCATAATGAATGAACATATAAACTATTTTTTATTTAGGCCATGATTGTAATCATTTCATATTGTTATACTTTAACATGTACAATTTGGATCAATGGTGTAATCAAATGGATAAAATATATAGATGTAAATAATGATGAAATTAATTTAAAAAATAGCCTTGCTTAATCCATGTTCTTGGTACATTCAAATTGCATTACTCCCTATTTATAATACACATCCCTTTGTTGGATTTATCATGAATATTCAGTTTGAAAATAATCATGAACAAAGAAAAACTAATGTAAATAGATTTTATGATCTTGATGAAATATTAAAAAATGAGTATATGGACATAAATCCACAAATTTTTTATGCAATTTAATATGTAGTGAGAGATGAACAAAAAATTGGCTCAAGATAGTACATTTAGGGAACAATACAACCCATTCTAAAATGTCAACCAACCCTTTTAAGATACTAATCTAACCATAGATGTTCACACTTATATTATTTTTACTCTTCCTACATCTACACCTTCAATCATATATGTGTGTCTATCCAAGTTGTGGGGTAAACACATGGCTTCCCAAAAATTTCCATACATATTCCTACATAGATGACTATTCTCATCCTATTATGACTATGAATATTACATTACCAACCTTAGCTATTAAACATTCCCTTAAGCATATATTTTTAGTTATGTAAGATAAGGTGTTAAGTTTAGACAAAGGTACATATATAGATACTCCTTCAATTAACTTGTATGTGTTGATTTAGAACTTTTTATTACTTGAGATAACATGTTATCTCTTAAATTTATGCTTCATAGCTCCTAATAATAAATTATATAGTGGTAAAGGTGATCTTGAAGATCAAATTTTATCCTTCCATGCATCATGATTATATTATGCATCCAATCACATATTATCAATAAATTTATTCCTAGGAAGTATCAGAGACTAAAATTTATGATTATTTTATGCCCTCCTTATCCAATAATTTAAAGCATCCAGCCCTTTGGTAGATCAGTCAATATCTCACTTTTCCATCCACATTGATGAGAAACTATCTTATGCCAAAATTTTCAAACTCATAAAAGGGACCAATGATCCAATTAGTGATTATGTATGATGGTCTAATACCATGCTAACTAAAATTAAAAATCATGTGGAAGGCAATGAGTTACATGACATCTTGAAGCAAAGTTTTCTTTCACCATTGTAGATTCAAGTCTTTCAATGAGTTTTACATACAATGAGAGAATGATAATTCAAACACATAAATTTAAAAAAACTCAAGTATGCACCCAATAATCAAATTACTTCAATCACAAAATTTCAAATAAAACTAAAATACAAGGTTAAATCAAATGAGGAAACTATAATAGTTGATACAGTATCACAACCCAAAAATAATTTAATGCAAGTAAACATACACATAAAAATAATGATTAATTCATATTACGATAACTATAAAATCATGGAAATTCTAAAAATAGGTGTTTTGAGTTCATCTATAAGATATAAGATATTATTGTGGAAATTAATTTTGAGTTAAATAAACCCATATAAGAGTGTAGGCCACAATAAAATAGATATTACAAGATGAAAATATTTAATGATTCATTTATTAAACATAAGACAACTTAGACCAAGGATAATTCTAAAGTAAATCATGTATACAATTCACATCCTACACTTAAGACATATGATCACCAAAAAAAGAGATCATTGGTACATGTACAGGAATCTAACCATAACTACTTATTATTGCATTTGATGATAGTGATATTTTATATGAGCTTGTGTCAATTAGTAACCCCTAAATAGTGTCCTGGTTAAAAATGGATCAAGTGATAATGTGTGAAAATTGATAATTATTAAGACACTCAAATACATGAAATAAGATTTACAATATAATACATGAATAGTTAAATTATTCAATGGAAGGACACATAATGCTCTTTGGTGTATTATGATACCTTTTCAAGTAAAATTTGTTATAATTTATATACTATCTCTATTCTTTCCAAGTAATGGTGTCTTTGACATGTGTTAAGGATATTCCTAGATACATAATCTCTATGTAGTACCATATACAATGCATAGATGTATCAAGTATATACATTACAACAAGGTTGTTATAGTTTTAGAAATTCTATATGATAACCCTCTTCAGTCAATTTTATATCATCATCCTCCGCTACAACCTCCACATTTTATTGTTAAAAATATTTTAAAGTATTGTGAAAAGTTAGTTATTATATATATATATATATATATATATATATATATATATATATATATATATATCAAATGGGGAGTAGTAAATTATCCTAGACATCTAGTTTTAAAATAGTCCTCACATCAAAGAGTTATTAAGGGTCCAAAAATGCCATTATCTATAATCAATAATCATGAATATTTTAGTGTGTTCCATAGTGGATACAAACAATAAAATATTTTCATACTAAAAAATGTATCACATACATTCATAAACCTTTTAGACTTACTCATCATACATGTGATCCTATGAATAATGAGTAAAATCATATTACATCACATAATTCTTTCTCAAAATTTGATACAACTACATTTTCCATGTTTTGCTCATAACAACTGACCATCATACCAAATGATGTATGAAATTAAAAATTACATACCTCTAATGGGATCATTTTTTATAATGTATAAAAATTTGATATTTAAAACAATTTAAAATACTTATATATTTCAAAAAAAATTCAAAATATTCACAAAAAAAAAATCATGACTTAAATATGACATGATTACTAGATTAAAATATTTGCATATGTTATTTATCATGTGTTTTATATAATGTATATTATATTTCATAAACATGTACATTTTTATAGTGTGTGAGTGAAATGCATGACATACATATTGTATACGCATAATATTTTTAAACTTTATCAATTACTGATGTTTTCTCTCTTGCAAGAACTCATCAAGTCTCAATCTATTTAAGTGCACGCCCTAAGGGGTAGACTAAGAAATGGGTGGGTAGACCATTGGTGCTTCACAATATTTTTGTCCTTATACTACCACTTTATATCTACATAACCATCTCCTAAAAACACTTTCCTAAGCCTAAAACCCTTTTCAATAGTTTACATTACATTGTTAACCCTGTCAACCCTATACTCTAATTGATAAAACTCATTTATGTTCTAGGTCAGCCCCTAGATGACCTAGACCAAGAACTAATTTATTTTTATCAATAATGATATAAAGTCGATAGGGCTGACCCTATTAGCTAAACTTTCTTAAAGGTTTAGGGTTAGATTAATCTATATATACACATTCATTTCATCATTTATTTAATAATAGAAGAATAAGAGTAATATGTTTCACATTTACTTATCCACCAGTATACTTGAGGAGCACAGTTTAGGGTTTCATACTTTATTTGGAGATACATATTGTGTCTTATGGAGAATTATTTTAGATGCATAGATAGGTTGTGTAGCCTAGAGATGATTTATCCTTATCATCCTTACATACCAAAATAACCTCTTTCAAATTACCTTGGCCAAGAGAGAGGTTTAGGCTTGGTAGGTTTGTCTTCAAAGGTAAGTATTCTTAACTTTGTTCCTCCTCTATAATAGTAGATACATTAGCATTTATACTTGTCTCCCATGCATTAGGATTTTGTATACATTAAAAGGAGTATATATATTTTATGCATGTTTAATTTTATGTTTTTTACTCCCACTTTGTGCCAAAATAGTTGGTGAGAACTAGATTATACTTTACCTTATTTGTAATTTATAATTTGTGAATATGAAAACATAAGACCTAGTTAGGGTTATTGCATAGTTTTTATTGACTAGAGGCTTTATAACCCTCCCTAGTGATATTATTATGGTAAGAGATAATTTGGATAGGTCTAAGAGATCCATATTGGTCATGAATCCAAAATTTAATGTATCAACAATTAGAAGATTAATTAAGATTTTTCTTTTTTGAGCTAGGATTGATTTATAGATCACTTGTCTTTCCCTTTTTATACATTCTAGTGAACCCAAAATGAATCTAACCCTTGTAGGATTTATTTCATGCCATAATTTTTGTCATCATATCATATTTTTATATATTTAAAGTAATATATTGAACCATTTAGTATAGTTCTAACTTTTTGTGTGCAAGATTAACACATAGTCACTTAAAAATGACTATGTTATGTCAATGCAAGTCTTCATCAAATATAGGTTACTAGATTGAACAATTTAGCTTGGTATTCTTCTTCAATACCAAATTAGAATACATATTCAAACCAACTAACTCTATCTGCTATTTTCTTATGTCAACATACATGTCTACAAACACAATCAAACAAGCTGACTCTATTTGTTATTTCTTCTTTAGCATATAAGGTTTTGTAAACTTGGTCAAACTAATCAACCCAATTGGTATAATTTTGAAGCAGTATTTGAACATCATAGAATAAAAATTTTCAATCTAAAATGTCTTCAAACCCATAAAGGTTCCTTCCTTTATCTCTTTTTAATTTTAGTTCTTATTTTAGTACTATTTTTCACAAGTTTGTAGTCTATAAAAATATAACCCTAAACTTCTTTAAACCAATCTTAAATTACTTTTGAGTTTCTTATTTAAGACAAATTGCCTATTACATTAGAATTAAACATTTTTATAGCTTAATAAATCTTAGGATGGCCACCTAGTTATCATTTAATTTTCAATTATTGATTTCTCTTTGATCATTGTGTGTTGTATTACAAAACTTGCAGCGACCAACATTGGTCAAGTTTTATACAGTGTGTTTTAATTAGATCAGTGACATTGATCCAATTTCTTGTGTGTTTACTTCCATTTTGATTCAAATTTATCTGGAAAAATCTTTCCCTATTTTAGAACATTATCATCCTAGTCGATATAGTCTTTTATAGACTATTTATCCTTACATCCTAAAATACACAGTCAACCTACATGAGTATGTATCCTTATCTCCCTATTTAGTTCTATGTTCAACATTACACAATCGACCTACATGACTATGTATCCTTATCTTCCTATTTTATTTCTTGGGTTATAGAACATAATCGACTAGTTTAACTCTATATCTTATTTTCTAATTTTGTCTTTGCATCATTTCCTTTTAGCTTCATTCACTCATCATGAACTTATTATTTTATGACAACACATAGTTAAACTTAATAGATATGATGAGATTTATAATCCAAATAGGCTTCCCCGCAAATAGCTTGTGGCTTCCACTTTAGATGAAATCAATGTGCATGTGTCCACCCTCACTACAATTTATAGGACTCCTCCTCATTCATCTTGATTTTATAACCCTCTTTTCTCCTTATAATATTATCTAGAATTAGATTAAATGCTTGGAATGATTTTATTCATTAATTAATTTCATCAACATAGGGTAAATAACACTTCAAATATTTACAATCTCATGATACTATCTCATGATATGTGGTCAAACTTAATAACCCCACTCACCATCCCCTACATGATCTCATGTATTTGGGGGTGATACCTTGTTTGCTTCTCAACCTCTCCTTTCTATTTTGACTCCTTCTCATATTATTACCTCTTATTCTTTGATTTAATCAACCTTCATTCCAAGTATATATACTAACATGGTAGGTTAAACATCTAGTGGGCCTTTTCCAAGACCCACCCTCCTCAATCATTCCACTAGTTTTTCATTTGCTACCAATCATAATCATTCCACTAGTACTTATCTTTCTTCTAATAGAAATTCTTCTACTAGTGCATATTTCACTATCGATAGTAGTGTCATGCATGCCACTTTTCATAGTGCAACCTAATCCACTAATACTATTGATAATGTTTTTCATGCCATGAAAAATAGTCAAAATACTTCTCAAACCCATCAACTCTTATTGAAAACTCTTAATCAAGTGATATTTTTTCAATCTAATAATTCCAACCAAATGATGAAAATGTATAATCATATCATTGGCATCCAAAATAAACCTCAATAGGTTCTATGGGGAGCACAAAATCAAAATGACCCCCACCCCACCTAAAGATTCCCATGGCAACCATAGTCCTCAACCACCCCTTGTTAATAAAATGATAAAAAAATATTGAAAATGAACATATACACCTAAAATCTCCAATATAGACATCAGAGGCATCACACCTACCATTACTTATAATGGGTTAACTAATCCTATCTTACATTTAAAAATGTTTGGCAATTTTTACAAAGATTGGGTCAAGTTAAACACTTTTGTTGCTACCAAGATACTAGGAAAAATATCTCTAGAGATGTTTTAGATTAGTATAATCAACTTAAATCTCATTCTATCACTAGCTTGGAGTATATAGTTAACTCCCTAGTACAAGATTTTCAAACTAGTGACCTCTTTGAGAATACCTTGGCTCACTTTATCAATTACAATCAACTTGAAACTAAAATAGAATAAGCTTTCATCAAATTATGGAAGAACTTATCTAATAAGTGTGAGCATAACTATGTAGATGGTAATATCTTGCATCTTTTCACTAATTCTCTTTATACCAAATTACAATATTGGGTTAGGAATCTCTCCAAGAATCTTGGAAGAAGCCCTCATTCAAGCCAAACCCCAATATTTCTCATGCATCATTTTGAGTCATCCCAACTCCCTATGGGTACACACATGATTATTAAGAATAAAAATCATCATTATACCATTAATGGTGTCAATAATTCGTATGATACCATTCACAATATTCAATCCATTATTTAAAACCTTTTTATAGAGAAGATCACCCTCTAAAGAACACCCAAAATCCTAAATTTTATTAATTAAAAAAATTAATGGTCATAAGGTAGTATCCCTAGTTGATCTCCAAAAGTGTCTACCAAGGCCTCTACCATTAGAGATTTATATCACTCACCCTATGAAATCATGAAATGATCCAAATAAATTTTGTTGGTTTCATGCAAGTTTGGGCCACTCTCACGAGACTTGTAGGCATTTATGTAATTTATCTATGGATTTCATCCTTGGTCCAAACACTGATCATAATTACATAATTATTAAGTTATAACAAGCCTATGGCATAGCCTTTAAATCTCATGAAACACCAAATAAAAATCAAGCTTTAAACTAGGATAATTCTTATCTTACCATCTATAAAATCCTTCTTCCTAATCATGAAGACAACACTGACAAGCCTAATCCTTCCACAAATACTATTATAAGTCTTTTAGACCAAAATCCCAAAGAGAATGTGATAAACATGACTAATATGTGAAGGGTAGTTGCTTTCATTGATTATCATCCTACACACATGCACCAAACATCCCAAAATTTATGTGTTATCAAATATTCTTCCGCATATTATCTAATAGATTTAGGGAAAGAAGACCTTATTTATTTCTAAGAACCAATTATAACACCTAAATTTAATAATACCTCTCTTACTATTTATACAAATACTCCAACATCCTTCAATTTCCTAATAAAATATCTTCTAATCAATCACAAGACAAACCTAAATCAACAATCCCATCATATAAATATAGTCAATCACATTTTCCCTAAACTAAATTGACCACATATAATCAAAACAAAAATTAAATGAACTTTTAATCCTCTTTCATAGGATCTCCTCCAACATTACACACCTCTATCTAGCATTTTACCCATGGGTTATGATTAATGTGACCCTATTTCATAACTTACCAATATCCCATGTCAAATACCCTTTTTTTAACTCATGAAGACTTATATGCATCATCACAATTGCTTGATGCAACTATTATTCAATATTAATATTCCCCATCCTCCCCTAGCAGGATGTAAAGCCACCTTATCTAGGTTGAAAGATAGTATCTTACAAAAATATGAAGAGATGTCTATACATAGCAATGAAATAATGGACACTTTTCTTTCCCTCAAATTTAATATTACTTCTATGATCCCAAATGATATTTTGATTCATGAGGATGATCCTCTACTATTTATCAACATTCAAATTGGTGGTATCCAATTCAAGTGTGCTTTGATTGATGAGAGTTAAGGTACTTGTGTTCCCTTCCTCAACTTCATTAAAAATATTTGATATTCTGAGTGCAATCTTAAGTTTATATGTTAAGTACATGATATGGTTATGATATAAATAAATTTCCTCCTTTAGGTTGTGTGTGGATTCCTATTACCATCCCTCATGTCACTATTCAAGTGAAGGTTATGATATTTAACTTTCTTATTTCCTACAATATATTTCTTGGTAAGCCTTGGAATCATTACATGAGGGATATGTTGATGCATGTAAATGTCTCATAGGGTTTAGATAGTGTTAAAAAAACTTCTCATTTCAAGATTCAAATAATATTTTGCATGAGTTATCATTTTTGATCTTCCTGAGATCTGTGGTGGAATAGCAGCCAAGCTATTTGACTATTTCACAAAATGATTATGTAAGTGATTGTTGGAAACAACCTTGGTCCTAATTTTTTGTGAATATAAATGTTATTTTATCTAAATATAATGAATAATGATTAGAATATAAAGTATAAGACTCTAAGATACCATGAATATTAATTATGAGAAAGAAATCTATAATGATTTGATTAAAAAATGAAAAAATAGGCAGCATAAGGTAGAAAGATAGATCTTTATGTTCCTTAGTTCAGACATCTTGACAAATCTCTTATTTCATCAAAGATATGCTTATTCAAACCATCATATGACATGAAATTACCAAATAGTATATATCCTATCATATACCAGGAACATGTCTAAGGATATTTAAAAACATATGGATTAGATATTAGATTCACTTTAAAAATTTACTTAGACAATAAAATTGCATTTGCACATCTTATAAAAAGCAATGATATTGAAATAAATCTAATAACTTTCAATCAACCTAGTGTAAATATAAAATTAACAACTCTACATTAATACATGCATATTTAGAATTCATAAAAATAGTTCAAATCTTAACATCAGAATAGAGACTTGAGGAAGTATCCATCATAACAAATAAATAGATAGAATGAGATAATATTCACATAATTCTCTTGATTATATTATTTTCTCCAAAATTTACAAAATAGTTTTGCTCTCAAAACTTCCTCTTTGCTCTAATGATAATACCCCCCCCCTTTATAGACCCAAAGAACAACCTGTGGGGTATTTCAGTTAGTCATTATCAAATGGGAATCAGACAAGTGTCAAAGATAGATGTCCTCTTACAAATATTCTAATACCAATAACACTTTTCAAATGTGACTAACCTATAATCCATGTGCGTTACATGTTGCACATGATTTTAGAAAATAATATATTATTTTTAAATTATTTACATGGTTTTTGATATAAAATAACATTCTAAGTCAACCCTATTGATTTTGAGATGCCATTTCAACTATATCCATTTATTTTTGTTCTAAAATCTTCATGGATTTGTCATACTATTCATCAATCAACCTAAGATTGATGATTGGCTCTATGAATAGATCCTCTATTTGCCCAAGTAAATCTTTGATTATTTCATCTATTTTGTTAGTGGCTTTTTTGATGCTCTTATAATTATCAATATTTTCATTTTATGATAAGATCAAGTTCAAGATATGATTATTGTCAACCCCTGTGGTGCCCTTGCTTCTATAGTTGACTTGCTAGATGAACTCGGTAACTCTTTGCTACAATTGTTCATCAATTATTAAGCCTTTTTGACTTGGGATAATTGGATCCTTAATCAAACCTCCTATTATCTATATCATTCTAACCTCTAGTTATTTGAAGTCTCCTAAGAGACCTTTAATGCTTTTTGACCACCTATTTATGTCCCTAATTTTCTCCATTAGAATTATCATGGCCATATTTAAGTGTGATGGGCTGACCATTTTAAGTTTAGGGATCTAGTTTTCCATTATTATCTTGATTAGTTCCTTTAATTTATTATTTGAGACTTGCCACTAATTGTCTTGGTTTAGATCTATGGCATGTTGTTCACCCACCATGTCCAATTTGGACCGTATTGCCTTCAAATAATTGAATGTCTCATAGATAGTTGTTTCAAATTTATTAACAATATCTACTGGTACTAACAACATATATTGTTCTTCCATAATTTTATTCTCTTGTTTTAGTCCCTTGATATTAGCCTATATTCATCCTCTTGGGAGGATCAATGATCACTAAGTCCAATGACTCCTCTTTTTCATTTTCCTTTTTGGCTTCCTCAACATTTTTCTCCTCTACATTTGTGTCTCTTTCATAGGTCATGGAGAGAATTCTCAATGCATATTCAAGAGATTCATGTGGATCCAAAGATATCATGTGAATTTCCTCTTATTGAGGAAAATCTTGTTTTGATGTTCCAAATGATATAGGGACTAAGAATCTTGAAGCAAATTATCTTGGTCTCCTTTCTTCAAGCCTATGCTCTATTTGTATGCCAACCAGGGGAAGCCTACAATGGCCAATATCTACCAGATGATATTCTCTAAGACCAAGCTACCATCTATTTTCCATCTTCTAATCTCTCAACCATCTATATTTAAGATTTATATTATGTTCGTTTAGTCTTATAAAAAATTCATAATAGGTGGTTGTCTTAGTGTACACAAAGTCATATCCTCTAAGTTCA
The DNA here is from genome assembly GCA_037957365.1 of Torreya grandis. Taxonomy (NCBI): domain Eukaryota; kingdom Viridiplantae; phylum Streptophyta; class Pinopsida; order Cupressales; family Taxaceae; genus Torreya; species Torreya grandis. The sequence goes on from JARHVA010001162.1 coordinate 215,778, forward strand.
TGTTCATAAGGTACAACCAAAATGCCTTTGGTCTTCAAATGATCTTTCACCACACAATTGGGATCCCACTATATATTATCATCCATCTAAAAATTGAAAGAAATCCTGTGTTTTTAAGCCACTTCAATTTCATCCCATTGTCTAGAATTTGTTCTACCAATAATCATGGAAAAACCATGGAGAAGTACTTTCCTCTTGGTTTTGTAGATCCCATCTATTCCATTAAATAGTTGGTATGCTACTTCTCATTCTTCCAACTTATCTAGCATGTGTACACTTTGGGTTCTCTATATTTTAATAACCATACAATAGACTTCTTGACTAAAGGAGTTATCCTCATCATGGAGAGACTATTGATGGCTTAGATTAAAAAATGATATAAATAACCATAGTTCAATTAGATATGGTCCCTATATTTATAAATTTGAAATTTTGAGTAATATTGGGACACAATTTGGGTGTTATTGGGGGACCACTCTCTTTGGTTGGGGATTTTAGTTGTGGCACACATGGCTTCTAAAAAATATCACATAAAGAAGAACTCATTTCTCTTGTTTGTTTTAATACCAAAGATCTACCTTATTAAGGAAATTCTAATGATTTTCCCAAAAGGAGGTACTACCACTTCCTCAATAATAAAATACATAATAGGCACCCATATAGGTTTCACATGTGTAGTATGTGAAAATCAATATAATTTGTTCTTCATGGTCATAACCATTCTGAATCCTAGTATGAATTAGCTCACATGGATTTTCTTGTTAAGATTAACAATGACTTTATCACCAGCTTCTAACCATTTCACTAGGATTTCCTCCATGGTTTTTTTTTGTGCCCATACATTAATAGAGGCAACGTCTATTTGGGGCCTAGGTAGTTTATAATAGGATTCAAAGGTAACATGGGATATATATACTAATTTTATCAAACTAGGTTCATGGATAAGCATACCCTTATCAATTTTAGCATATTTAAAAATAGGACTAAAGACTTTGATGTAGTATAATACCTCTGGCTTAGCGATAGCATAATGGAGTCCTATAAACTAAATTGCCATAATGTCATCATACAGTCTCTTTACTGAGATTAGATTTTCCTCTTGGTTAAAATTCCTTGGTTATCTATGGTCCAACATAAGTTTGATTAGTTATTGTCTCTTGTATTTAGTGAAGAAGTCATGATCTCTATATCTTTAAATACTCTACCCTCTACGTCTGATGACAAGTATAATTCAACCACTTTCTTTGAATTAGTTCCAAAGGTTTCCATTACTATGATTATAATTAAATTATCCACTTGTGAGTGATAATTCAACACTTTCAACTATCTGGTTAGACTCTTTGAATAGCTTTGATTATCAAACTCTCTCTTTTGGCTCAAAACAATGAATGCATAAATAATTATAGGGATTTTTTATACATATGAGGTATTTTGGGGGGCTTAACTAAGATTTAATGGTGGCATATGTATTTTTAGTATTTGATTTTGTAACCCAAATCATATTTTGATCTCATATTTATACATTTGCATGCTTGGGTCCACAAAATCTTTCGATCTAACATGTCTTCCTATGTGAAATCTCCTTACCACATTATTTATTTAATTATAAATATGATCATTGTCACTTAGGATAAATGTTTTCATCTCATGCCCCCTAGAACTTGATCAAATTTACTCTTTTGATCTCCTTAAGATTCTCCTATCCTTGACTTTCAATGTTGGTCATTGATCTTTGATCCAGGATTCCAAGATTGTAACACTTGGTAGTCTTGCATGCCTTTTATGTACCCTACTATTCGTATCCATTTACTTAATGTTATTATTCCACATGGTATTCATGTGTGTAATTTGGGCTTATTGACTTATTAACTTGATTCACATCATCAATCTACATTGGTATGATTGAACATGCATCATCTATCTTTGATCTCCATGATCAAATGCATGTCATTGATCCACCAAATATATGATCAATCATAGGCCATTGATATACTACTAATTATCCATAGTTATGACACATGGCAACCTTGCAAGCCTTATTAGTAGTATATCAATGACCTATGATTGATCATATATTTGGTGGATCAATGACATGCATTTGATTCTCCTATCCTTGACTTTCAATGTTGGTCATTGATCTTTGATCTAGGATTCCAAGATTGTAACACTTGGTAATCCTTCATGCCTTTTATGTACCCTAATATTAGTATCCATTTATTTAATTTTATTATTCCACATGGTATTCATGTGTGTAATTTGGGCTTATTGACTTATTAACTTGATTCACATCATCAATGTACATTTGTATGATTGAACATGCATGATCTATCTTTGATCTCCATGATCAAATGCATGTCATTGATCCACCTAATATATGATCAATCATAGGCCATTGATATACTACTAATTATCCATAGTTATGACACATGGCAACCTTGTAAGCCTTATTAGGATCCTTTTACCTATTAAATTCATGCTCGCCATTAGATCTCCATATTGACTTATTGACCCTAGCCTTTAACATGGATCATTGATAAAAATTTATATATAAGAATGTGCAACATAAATATTGATTCAAGGGAATTTGACTTATTGAATTCAGGTGATCACCCACATACCATTCATCCTTGATCTTATCCAGTGAGGTTTTGATACTTGGTAACCCTGAGTTCAATTCATACCTACAATTAATAAAATTAAAGAATAAGTGTTTAGGAAATAATGAATTAGAATAAATCTTAGATTAAATTTTTAATGAATTAATAAACTTGATTAAAACTTAGGCTAAAATTAAACTAAGACTAAAATGGAATAAAATGATCCATCAAAAATATGAATCCATTTTGATAAGAACTTAATCTAAAGTAATTTAGACTAAGGTTTTGAACATCATTTAAACTTGGATAAAATTAATAAATTAAGGACCAAATGTTAACTTAAAGACTCAAATGGGACCATATTAGGTAACCAAGGGTCAAATTAACATTGAAGGATAAACCCATGAACATTTGTTCATTTTAATGAAGATACATTGATCCTACAATATGGAAACACATGGGACAAATGTTAGCAACATTAGATAAGATCAAATAAATATTATGTGTTAGTATGTCAATGTAAGATAAATAAAAACATGATACTAAATAATGTACTCTGATCAAGTTTAATTCCTAATTTATAGGATAATTTGCAAAATTTAAACAAGGGTCCTCATTTTTTATAAATAGGGGATGTTGACCTCAGTAGGTTGTTGCCTCTTCTACTTGCCAATGTGCGAAGTTTCCTCATAATTTTTCTATCCATAAGATTCAAGGACACACCAACCCTTAGAATTTTAAACAATTCCTAGAATGTGGTGTATTCAAAATTCTAACCCTTGAACCCTTACTAAGTGTTCCATTTAAGGTATCTCAATGTTTCAATTTTCCTATGAACTCTACTCTGGGTTATCATGGTCACCCAAACTCATTAGAAACATACCACCTAACCTTTTAGACTCTAATTATGATGAGCCAAATGATATAAACCTTAATATAATAACATTATATCTTTCTCCTCATCTCATTTCTTAACTTCCACCATCTTTGAATCTATGTTCTCACTAGCCAGCAATTGATGATATACCTATAGTCTTAACCAAGATTTAACATTCTATTCATCACGCCTACCTACACCATAAACCTTCATACATCTAATTATGATGATGTTTATACCTTAGATGATCCCTTTTTAGGAAGTCTTGTCTAGGATAGATATGTTGAAATCCTTCATTATCATTCTTCTTGTTTTACTCTTTTCATTCCTCTTATAATATTTCTTCTTATATAGTTCCTAATTCTAGTATTATTCCTCTTATTCCCATGGTAGTGATAGAGTGCCCTTAGGTTACACCTCTAGTTTTGGTAGACTCTTAGGAGCATGCTTATGGATCATGCTATGAATAGTCCTTATAATTTTGATATATATCAAGATCCCTATAGCCTACTTCAGCTAGAGATGGTTTTTACTTCCCTTAAGCCTTCTATGCATCCTACTTATGCCTTAGTTGAGCTATTCTAGATCTTACTCCTAATTTATCATTATTTGAGCCTTATCTTGTACCTAATTTTGTTTCTCCTTTAGATGAGCCTATTGCAGTTTCCCCACTAACCCCACCTCCTGTTAGAAATGGCTTTTTTTGGGTTGATCAACCTTACTATGATATTTATAGAGTTTTTGGTTATTGGACTAGAGATAGCTAGTTATACTATACTTCCCTAGCTTATACTTATTCATTTTCCATTATTAAACCCACAAATTCTACTAAGAAACATATTTTTTGCTTCCATGGCATAGATTATCATTCATATATCCATTGTATAATGTTTCAACAATATATTGACACATTGTATCCTACCCTTCATCAGCCTATAAATTTGGTTATACCTCCTCCCAAGTTATTACCTAAGCATATTCTGAAATATGAAGAGGTTTATTATCTTTGGCACTAGTGTGGCACCCACCACATCAATCATTTTTGCATCCTCTAACAGCATTTATAAGATCAACTTATGACCATTATTGTGCCCTCTATTCTTCCTTCCTTAGGTAACCCATGTAATAAGTCTCCTTCTTCCCCCATGGTCTCTCCACCTATGGACCTTTATCCAGATATGGTTCCTCCACCCATGGTTCCTTCCCCACCCATGGATCCTTCTCCACAAATGGATACTTCCCCACATATGGTTCCTTCCCCACTCAAGGATCCTTATCCACTAGTGGCTCTTTCTTATCCCAAAGATACCACTCATATTCCTCATCCTAAGTACTCTATGAATTATAGCCCTCATGAGCATGATCCTTTAGATATACATACATTTTTTTTAGAGGAGATTAGACAAGAAGTATTTTCATATCTTTCTTTGAAGATGATGAGACTCTCACTGTAATTAGGATCTAACTTCAAAAAGACATATCAGATGTTAAGGATTATATTTGTTTAAATATTTATTAGCATTTGTGAATACAACATGGTGTTATTTCACTCTTCACTATGATTTTGGATTGGACTTGTGATCCCCTTTTATTTATATTTTACATCATTTTACTCTCTATAAAAAATTTCTTCACTTATATATCTTATATGGATCTTTATATTTTGTATTATGTGTTGTATATGGTTCTATTTTCTTTCTTTTTCTCTTAAGAAATATTTTACATGTTTATATTCAAGATTTCATTTCTTTATATGAATGTATTTGTATTTTCTCATGATTATTTACTACATTATCTTCACAACATAGATAATTATTACTATGACTTGGTTATACACACCTTGCTCCCCTTAGTAATCCTTATTTACCATGTTAATGAGAAAACAAGTCATGTTATTGCCATTATATTTTATTGATCCACTTTGGATATCATTCATTCCCCTATTTCCTTTCATAAACTAGTCATAAACATGGTTTAATCTTGACATAACACACTAGTTCATAGGTAAGCCTAAGTGTTTAGTCAATCATATCTTTGGATACTTAGCTTCCTTTAGCCAAAGTCTAAATATCATTCATGTGTATCAATTTTATCCCTCATGTTGGTTATTCCAAATCCATATGGAAGAGGAATCTTAAAATCCATAAAATTTCAAAATCCAAATCATTTAAACAAAAGGCAACATATAAATTTCAAAATTCAAATCACACTAAAAGATAAGATTCATAGCACATCTCTTTTTCTAATCAAATATAAAAATCCATATTTGAACTCATGATAGATTAAAGGTCCATTGGGGTGTGGTAGGCCATTATATTAGGAAAGGAGAATAAAAATATTTTAGTGCTACATACTTTCTCACACAAGTACCTAATCCTCATAGGAAACTGATGGATCTGTAAGAGGTCCTGAGTAATGGAGAACATGTTGTGGGGAGGCATGTCTATTTTACCTTTATTTTAAATTTACCCAACATGATTCAATATTAGTATCTCACTTATTTACCTATATAACTTTGTGTTTATTATAAATGAGTACTTTGTATTTTGACAGTCAATAACCACTTAGTGTCTTTCATATATACTTAGTGTGCCTTGTATTTCCTAAGGGATTCACATAGATGAATACTTTATGATTTTTAGATTCCCCCTTTCATTTACAGCAATACTAATATTTCCCCTTGATAAATTTTGTTTTGTTAATTGATCATTCCCCTAAGAATTATATTTGTGAGTTGCACTGAAAGACCATGAATAGGACTAGGCCTTCCTCATAAATTAACACATCATAAACATTAATTTTAAAATCATTTCCATATTTATTTCCACCTCATTGGTTTACCTTTGTGAGTTGAAGTGTAATACCATGGATAGGATGAGGCCTTCCTCATAAAATCTTCCAATACCCAAGTCACAATGAAATTACAAGTGTCAAATTTATGATAAGTAATGATTGATTATGAGTTACACGTCATTGACATTATTTGCATCTTGATATAGTGTGTTATGCTTACCTCATTGATATTTCACTTTAATCTTCTTATTTTCTAATTTTATGTATGCTTACAACCATTTTTTTAAATTTTTCATACTTCTCAGCTTGAATTAGTGTGATAAATTTAAGTTCACTTTTCCAATTTTTTTCTCTTTTATACTTACCAACATGATTTAGTATGATTGATTGACTTAATTTTTTTATTTTTATACCATTTGGTTTTCATGTGCTTTCCATCTTATTACATTATTTTTATACTTCCCACCATGATATAGTGTGATTTTATTTGTTTTAACTTGGTACAACTCTTGTACATGGTTTAAAATTATTTTTTATCCCTTTTCCCATCTTTGTTTTATTATATTTAGTCATATTTTTTTATTACACATTTACCATCATGATATAGTGTGTATTACATTTTTTGTTATTACTTATACTTTTTCAATTCCTTTTTATCTTTTTATTATTAACCATGCATGTGTATGACATAATGATAGAAAAGAAAACACTCAACATATATTTCCTATAGCATATAAAAAAAAAGATAAATAAATGTACTAGAATGAAACATATCCATGCATGAACATCCATAATCAATACAACTCATGAAATCAAATACAACTATCAACATACATACACACATGTGTGCGTGTGCATGTGTGTGTGTGTGTGTGTGTGTGTGTGTGTGTGTGTGTGTGTGTGTGTGTGTGTGTGTGTCATGTGTTTTATAAAAAGTATAAATATAAAATAGTTCCATCTCTAAGGTTAGGACCCATCCTGTCTAACCCATGGCCTAACTATGCTACCCATAGATTTTTTGGATTGTCCCCTCTGAATGGTACACTAAAATGAGGTAGTCTAGGATCTCAAACTTGTTACCTATCCCTTTAGATTGGCCATCTAGGCTTACATCTATTTGAGCTACATAATGGTAGCCATGTGTGCTACTCTCTCTTGATCCAAGGCATGTTAGGCCTATTCTTCTCCATCTTCCACACCTACTAGTGGTTTTAATCCATCCCTACATGCATGTAGTTACCTCATGCCCCCCACCAGTCTAAAATAAAATTTTATGATGTGAGGCCACTATCAAGGCTCCCCATCTGACCTCCTCCACTAACAAATTTGTAATATATATATATATATATATATATATATATACCATTAATAAAGTACAACTAGTATCTTATACTAAAGACTAAATAAAAACTAAAACATTTCTCACTAGTACTAGTGTGACAACCACTATCTTTCCATTTACTCTGCTGATAATCATAATTTATTTATCTAATCATTTATCAATCACTCCTCCATGGGTTACATCTATACCAGTGTAAATTCAAGATTTACCACTTTAGCATGCCATGATCCTCTACTTAAAGGTGCTTACATGGACTAGTTATGTCCTAGAATGATTATTAGGTCCTCCTGTGCTACAGCCCTCACCTTTCTTTTATTTCACTGATAATGCCTTTGTTTATGGTTTAGCCATGGTTTTTTCTACTATTGTTATAACTATGGTGCCTATTGTGTTCCTACATCCACATCTATGAAATCTCCCCCTATTAGCCCTACTATCACCTATTGTTGTGCTCGACCAGTCCATGGTCTATCACACTATAGTCTAATCATGGGTATTTCTACTAGTACTCCTCCTTCTCTCCCCCTCAATTATTTAGTATGTTATACCTCATAAGTAGGCACTACTAGAGAAGTTGATAAGTGTGGGAGTCTAAACTATAATAATAAGTGTGCCATTAGATGTAGCTCTACCCATGAGGTATAGTGGCTTGTGATTTACACCCATTATAATCTTGTAGTAATAGTCAACCAACTAGGCCATATAGTAGTAATGTGCATAAATAGCTACCATATGATCTCTTCTCATGTGACAATATGTAGAGATAACATATGGGTCACAACCTAAGATACATGATTTTATCTCTATCACACAACCTAAGGTAACCTATCATTGATCACATAGGGAAACCTAGCTAGATGATACATAGGGAACCTATAATATATCCAAGTACTCATTATAAAAAATAAGCACCATGGTCTCCTTTCCTCTAGACATGATCTCATACATATCATACATGAGTTGGACCTAAATGATAGCCTAAAAATCATAGAGTGCTCCCTAATCTAATATCAAATGACATAAGGCTATCACTTATAGTGACACCTTTTTATTTGACTTGTGACATAACATTCATGCTCTCACAAATCTTATCATTGCCTTCTATATGTTTAGAATGTTTAAAATATATAAAGCAAACAAATTCACTCTCAATATAGGGTATATCTTATCTAAGCATGTCTCCTATTGGGTTAGTGATCATCTCTCTTCCATATCCTCTAGTGTGTTAATGATCCCTAATGTCCCTCCTATCAATAGTCTAAGAAATGCATGTACATCCTTTAGTGTGATACCCAACACAATGGTATCCCCATCGAACACCCATCAAAAAGTGTTGGTCAATCATTCCCATACTCAAAGGAACATGACAATAAGATCAATACTCAACAGGATCTGCCTCATCTCTATGATGCCTCTGAACCCCAATACACCTAGTTATGATTTATCCATGTCAGCCAACTGATCTAGTATATCTAGAAGTCACAATGCATCTATCAAGTTATAATACCATCAGTGTCTCTAAAAAATATCAAGCAAAAAGGATGTATTAGACCTCCATGTCATAAATAATTGAAATACATTTTTAAAAATTTCAAAATTAACTAATTAAATTAGTTGGTTTGATTTAATTTCTCATTTCTCATATTTTCCTATATAATCAACATATTTAATACTAAATTATCCATGTTCCTTCTTTTTAATACTAAATCAGCCATTATCATTTTTAACTAGATCAACCCATTTGATACTAAATTGGCCATACTCTCACTTCAACATACTAAATTGGCCCTATAATACATAGTCAACATCAATCTTTAAACAATATCAGCCCTCTTCAATAAGCCGAATCAGCCCTCTAGTACATAGTTAGCCTTATCCACCCTACCAACTGAGTTAGCCCACTACTACCTAATCGACCACCCCTTAGAGTCCTAAATCAACCCATTGTTACATAGTTGGCCCTATGATTCATCTTTCCTTACAGATTTTGTTATCTAGGTTGAATCTATTCTTCCAAAATGATGAATTTTTGACCATTTACCATAAATTCTGTAGCTATTTATTCATCTAACTTCTTCCTACCCAATATCCTGTTCTACCCCTTGTTTACCTAAAAAAAAATTAGGATTCATTTCACTGCATAGATTTTGCCTACCAATCAATTTTCTATATCCAGCTCAATTTCAAATAAAAAACTCAAAATTTTGAAATTCATAATTGCTTACCCGTGTTTCACTCACCCTCTATGCATCCTCCTTATTTTAGATGTCAACTCCTCACCATGATGGTTCTCTAGTCTCAAATTGGATCTCTTAGAGATCTATTTTCTTAGAATAGTAAAAATAACAAATGAATTATGTTTCAACCTACTTATATTTACCATTCAAAATTATTTACCTCTCAAATATTTAGCATCATATTCCATATTTTAACCATATATTAATTTCCATTAGCTCTTTTTCCAAATCACAAGATGTTCTAAAATCTTAAAATTATATAGAATCTTTTCAGATGTTACATGTGCATTTTGTAAAAATTTCATTTTTCACTAATTTTTGCTAATTTCTAAAGTTTCACTTAATACTCCTTACATTGGAAACCTTCACATTTATTACAACTCATTCTTTATATACAACAATAAGATAAGTAAAAGTATGTTTTTTTCAATTATATCCTTTCATTTGTTTTATTTTCTCCTTAATATAATTTATTTAGCATTGTGTGTTACTATGTTCTTTCCTAAAGCACCATCTCATATTTTACCTATGTGAAACATGATGATCTTTAAGTGGGGCATATGTATACACATAATATTTTTTAAAAATATTAATTATTGATGCTTTATATCTTTTAAGAGACCATCGAGACTCATTCTCTCTTAGTGCACACCCTAAGGGGTGCACTAAAAAATGGGTGGGTATATCATTGGTACTTTTCAAGATTGTTGTCTTTATACTAAAACTTTTTATCTACACAACCATCTCCTAAAAAAACTTCACTAATTTTTTCCTCCTATTTTGGACCCTCCTCTAGTCATTTTATACCTTCATTAGTCCTTCCCTAAGCCTTAAACCCATCCTAATAGTTTATATTACACTGTTGGCGATATTGACCCTATACTCTAATTGATAAAACTCATTCAGGGTCCAGTTTAACCCTATTAAGAAGTGTTTTCATTGATGCCAAGGTCAAGGTTGATTTCATTGATGTCAAGGTCCATCTGGTAAAGATGCATGGTGAAGTGGTATGTGGCAAGGAGGCCATGTGACAAGAGATAATTTGAATTCAACCTATTGCCTCTCTATTGAGATATAATTTTAAGGAAACCTAATGATTATTTTAAGGTTGATGTCAAGGTTTAGTATAAGGTAAGCATGTTTGAGTACCAGTCCTTGAGTACAAGGTTCTTAAGAAGCCTAGACATATCATGAACATATGTATGACAATGATAGAGATGTATGCATAGAGTCATGATACTATCTAAGGATCATGAAATTAACGTGATCAAGGTGGAAAATCATAAATGAGTGTCTCAAGGTTAGGTGCCAAGCTTCAAGTTCTTAAGAAACCTTGTCATAATATTAGTCATAACATGAAGAGATCCTATGAGAAGGTATGAGATTGGTGGCCTAGTAAGATGTATGTACATAGGCATAATAGGTCATATAATGTTTATGAGGATTTGGATCACTCAGGTAAGTCTCAAGGTAAGCCTATAAGGGTAAGACCTATAGACCTAGTATACAACAAGACCAACTCTAAACCTTGCATGGCCTAATGAGGTAACATGATCTATTGACAAGACATATGAAGAGTTTTTGACATTTTTTGGGTTTTTGGGATGTTTTATGATAATGTATATGATGTGGATAACACATTGATAGTGGTTATAAGGATATCTTCAATGCCTATTGTAACTTGTAGGTCAAGGACTAGAAAGAAAAGAGAGAGATGGTGGCCAAATGAGGTATGATTTTTAGATTTAAAGATAATAATGATAAATTCAGAATTTTCAATGGTGTGATATGTTTTCATAGGTGTGTTGACCAAGTTGAAGGTCAAAATTTATAATAAAAGGTATGAAAAGTGGTTTTGAGGTTTCTCGAGTGCATATAATGAAGGTTTCTCAACAAGATAATAAATTTGAATTATTAATTGGCATGTGTAACCTCTACATGGGAACATATGACATTCATATTATATTGTTAAGGGTCCTATCTCAAATTTCCAAGCATTGTATTCTATAATTAAGGGATAAGCTTTATGAATGATCGTTAAGACTAGAAGATAGGAATGAACAAATATGAATGATATTATTCTAAAGTGATGATAATGAATTGAAAAAAATATTAAATTGATTGTATCATTTATTCAACTTGCCTAGGAATCTCCAGGTGTGATTGGTTTTCAAGTAAGTGGTTGGACCCTATAGGGAAGGTCTTATTTCTCAGAGATTTATTGTAGGAGTCAGAGTTGACCAAGTCAATGTTGATAAATTGATGAAGGTTTAATATTAATAATTTTATTATATTTACATGGAACTTGATGATAAATTTATTTCTTGTAGTTATTCTAATCTGGTCTTACAAGTTGACTAGTTGCTAATAGACCTAATGATGCAAATAGTGAGAAAACTAGGAAAGTGAGAAGTTGATTAGGAATGTATTATCATGGATTAGGGATGAAAAATAATGAATGTAAATGTTTTTAAATAATTTTAATAAAATAATTTGTCGGATATATGTTTTTTATGTCAGTTTATATGATTAAAATGTTACACATAAGTTAACCTGTCTAGTGAAGATGAAACAGTGAAGGTGCAAGTTCATGAGATTGGTCTACAAGACAAATATTATCAATTGACCATGGTATATTTATATTTTATAATGTAATATTAATTTAAAAAAATCATTCACATTCATCATAATTCTTTTAAATCATCTACATATGTGTTGAAGGTCATTATCATCATGACTATGTTTGAAGATAAACTAGCAGATCCGGGTAAACAGGTTATAGTGAAGAGTTGGAGGATCTTTTCCATAAGCTAAATCATTAAATTAATATTATATTTTTTTATGACATTAATGTCCTATATATTATTTTATGATTATTTTAAGTTAGTAAAATTTATTGAAATGGTAAAGCCAAAATGGGTTGACTTGTTTAGGTTTGACTATATATACTAAAAACAAAAGATTGGTCTGCAAGACCAATATTTGGCATTATACCTTATGATTTTTGTACTTCATATTGATATATATATTTAAAATAAAATATTTAAGGTTTCATATGTCATATAAATTATTTTTTTAGGTGTTGAATATCAAGTTTGCTTGATTGTGTTTTGAGGCTAGTTGGTAGTTCTGAGTGGGTTACTTACTGAGAAGGGTTTGAGTACTTTTGCCCTAATTTGTGAAGTATAAAACATATGTTGATGACCCTAATTTCATGTGTATTATTTTCATGTGATTTTTTTCATGTTTCTTTAATAATTTTTTAACTTCAATTTTTCAAAATGTACTCTTTCAGTATGCATAGGCCTAATATGAATAGTACTAACGATGTGCTTCAAGTAGTGGTTTGAGACAAAAAGTGTCATGGACCAAATATGATTATATATAAATTATAAATGAACTAAATATGATGTTTTAATACTATTTTAATTTTTAAAAATTTTCCAAAGAATACAAAGTGTAACATGTTCTAGAACAAACCTAATGGGATTAGGTCTCTATGAGACCTAAAGATGAGATACGGCCTAATTGAGATATGTCAGACCTAAAGGGACCCAAATAAAATTTGATCCATTCCTATTATATTTCTTATTATCCATTAAATTTATAACCTAAGAGGGTAAGGGTGTTTGTCTGATTAAGAAGGATATGAATAAGTGACTTGTATAAAATACTAGCCAATTTTAGGCCTATTTGAGTGTGTAGAGTGTAAGTGAATAAGATAATACATTAATGAGAAGAATAAGGTATAATATACCATCATAATATCATATATTATAAATTATGAATATCTGATAATTTTTTTGAAAATGAGGATCAAGGTCATATGACCTAATCAAGTTAAGAAGAGGGCTAGTTGAGCAAAGAGGGATAGAGGCCAGTTTGAGAGGGATAGAAGTGTGTGAAGAGATGAGAAATAAGATCATCATATATTATATAATAAATAATTTATTATAAATGTGATCAATTTTTTTATATATCTTATTTCGTGCTAAGTCATCTAAGGTAGTTGGTTCATCCTTTTAAGTGGGTGATTACTTAAGCCTAGTTGAGTTGATGATTATCTAGTTGGGGCTGGTGCTCCATATGAAGTGGGTGATTCACTAAAGTTTATGTATGTATTATATGAATGTATTACATTTGTATATATCATTGGGATTTCATCCCCTTGAGGGTTTCCCACACATATGTTATGTTATCTTATGTTCTTATGTTTCATGCTTATATATTTGATTGATTATGCATTATTTGATTCACATGCTTAAATGAATGTTCATGAATAGTTAAGTGGAATTGAATGAATTTTTTTAAAATAATTATTCACTCCTCCCATAAATAATTTTTATTTCAACATTTTGTATCATAGCCCAGTCCTTTGAAGTAGGTCTAAAATCCTAAAGGAGATCCTAGAAAAAAGAATGGCTAGTTAGCAAGCTCAAGGTGGTTTCTCTACTAGTAAGGATTTGTTATTAAATGGATATAATTACACCTTTTATAATTTTAGGATGAATATATTTTGTATTTCTCAAGGTCATGATATGTATCAATCAATTGTAGATGGCTATAGTGCTCTTCCTATTCCACCAACTGATGTAGCAGATAAGAAAGCCAATGAAAACAACTCTAAGGTAGTGAATGTCATTATTTGTGGCCTATCATAGGTAGAGATTATGAAGGTAATGTATTTTTAATTGAATAAATAGATAGGGACAAATTGAAGATTATCTATGAAGGAGAAACCAAAGTGAAGATGACCAAGTTACAGACACAATCAAGATAGGTTGAAATCTTGAAGATGAATGAAGATAAAACCATTGAATATTACCTATTAAAGGTTGATGAAGTTGTTAATTTTATTATAGGATTAGGATAATAAGTGAAATAATCTATTTTTGTTTAAAAAGTGTATAGATCACTAATTCCTAAGTTTAAATCTAAGGTGTTTATAGTAGAAGATATGCAAGATCTAGACAAGCTAGAGATGGATGGGCTTCATGGCATCTTGACTGCCTATGAGATGAGAACAAATGAAGGAGGACCTCCCAAGAAGGAATAAACATTTAAAGTTTAGAATAAATCATAAACCAAGAAGGTTAAGGATGAGGAATGTTAAGATGTTGATGATGATCAACTAATAGCTATATTTTTAAGGAAACTAAGGTTTGGCTCAAGTAAGTACAAGGGTAAAATTCCATTAAAATGTTTCAACTATAGTAAAATTGGTCACTTTACATCCAAGTTTCTTAACAAGGATAAGATTGAGTATGAATAATATGATGAACATCATGAATATTTAAAAAAGGCCTAAAATCTTGATAAAAACAAGGATTTTAGGAAGTATGAAGGTAAGAAAGGAAATTTCAATAACAAGATGAGATTATATACTAAAGAAGATAAATATTCTAATGTGACTTAAGTGAATCTAATAGTGATGGTGGTAGTAATGAACCTAAACATGACAATAATGAAACCTTGTTCATGACCATCAAATTAGACAATGAGGTATGCTCAAATGGGAAAGGCCCTATTGTTGATGTAGAATCATATAAATAAGAAGATAAAATGAACCTTTAAGTAGAGTTGATAAGTGCCCTAGAGGAGTTGAAGTTTTAAAGGAGAAAGAATCACAATCTAAGATCCCTAGTTAATGACTATGAGGATCATATTAGCTTGTTTGAGGAAATGTTGAGTAACACATCCAAGGAGTATGATGAGGTCATTAATCAAGTTGAGGCATATATGGATGTAGTTAATGAAAGTATAAAGGCTAAAGAGGAAGAATGCATCAGGTATGAAACTAAAGTGAAATCCTTGAAAGCTAATTTGAATCAAGAATTTAGCAAGGTGATGACCTTTATGAAGTTTTAAAATAGCACTGAGGCTTTAGATGATATCTTCAGTACCCAACATTCTCAAAGTGACAAGACAAGTCTTGGTTTCAAAGAATACCAAAAGGAAGTGAAAGAACCTCAAGTCAAGGAGAAGACTATTTAAGACAAAAAGGTCAACATGAAAATACCTATCAAATGGCCCAATGCTATAAGTTATGTCAATTAATTCAATGGTTATTATTTTAAGTGAAATCACTTTGGTCATAGAGAAAGAGAGTACAAAATAACTTCAAAGAATTATTACTTGAGGAAATATGGAAGGATTCATAATTCGCATTAGTCAATGGTTATGTATAAGGTGCTTTAATATAATTTTCATAAGGTAGGACACATTGCAAGATTATGTCTCAGCAAAGTTGGAAGGCCATCAAGTCAAAACAAGAAGTTTGAAACTCCTCGAATGTAAGAAAGAAGGAAAATGAATGTGTGAAATCCAAATATAATGAAGATGATTCATGATTAGTATACAAACTCAATTGGAATTTTTTTTGATATAGTATGATTCAAATTTAAAATCAATTCAAGAATGCCTATTATCGACCCACATTGATGATCAGATGGTTGATGAAAGGATCAAGCGTATAGTTCCAATCAAGCCCAAAATGATATTGAAGGACATTACATATTATGAGATCATGGATATATGTTAATTTACTAAAAAAGTGTTATTTTATTACTGTATTAAAAGGGGTGACTTCATTAAGCTTCATAAAGACACTCTTTAGTTAGCAAAAGCAAGGTGGATGCTTGGTTTGAGGAGGATCTATTCAGGTTGTTGATTGAGTTTGATCCATGTTGAGAATAAGAATTGTGATCTAAGTTAATATAAAATAGGTATTCATGAAGTAAGGGGGATCATGTTCATGTGTTTCTTCATAACCTATGTTTCTATAGTGTTTGATTCTAGATGGCAGTTTGTTGAAAACCCTTTGTCATTAATGTTAAAGGGGGAGAAAGTTCAATAAGGGAGTTTGACTAGTTTGGGGGAGATGAGAGTGATAAAATTGAATAATATTTTTCCATTAATGAAAAAGGGGTATTTTTTTATAATTATTGTCATTAATGTCAAGGTTAAGGTTGATGTCATTAATATCAAGGTGCATCTGGTAAAGATGCATGGTGAACTAGTATGTGACAAGGAGGCCATCTGACAAGAGATAATATGAAGGCAACCTATTGTCTCTATTTTAAGATATAATTTTAAGGAAAAATAATTATTCTTATGAGGTTTATGTCAAGGTTTAATTCAATTTAAACATGTTTGAGTACTAGTCCTTCAGTATAAGGTTCTTAAGAAGCCTAGTCATAACAAAACATAGTCATATCATGAGCATGTGCATGATGAAAATAGATAGGTATTATAGAGGCATTATAATATCTAAGGAGAATTAAATTCATGTGATTAATGTGTAATAACATCAAAGAGTGTCTCAAGGTAAATTTCTAAGCTTGAAGTGCTCGAAAAACCTAGTCATGACACTAGTCATAACATGAAGAGATCATGTGAGAAGGTATGAGTTTGGTGTATTGGTAATATGCATGCACATATGATTAAGAGGTTTTAAAATGTTTTTTGATAATTATTATGAGGATTTGGATAACTTAGGTGAGTTTCAGGCTAATCCTACAAGGGTAAGACCTACAGACCTAGTATGAAATTAGGCCACCTCTAGACCCTGTTTGGCCTAATGAGGTAACATGAGCTATCGACAAGACATATGAAAAGTGTTTGACATTTTTTGAGTTTTTTTATATGTTTTATTATAATGTATACTAGGTGGAGATTACATGGATAGTGGTTAGAAGGTAAACTTCAAGGTCTAATGTAACTTGCAGGTCAAGGCCTAGAAAACAAAGAGAGAGATGGTGGCTAAATGAGGTCTGATTTTCATATTTCAAAATAATAATTATCATGTGATAATTTTAAATGGTTTTAGATGTTATCCCATGCATTTTGACCAAGACTAATACCAAAATTTGTAATAAAATGCATGAAAAGTGGTTTTGATGTTTTTCAAGTGAACACAATAAAGGGTTCTCAACCCAAGAATAACATTCAAGTGTTCATTGGAATGTGTAACCTATAAATATAAACATAATTAATTCATGGTATATTGGTAAGTGTCCTATCTCAAATTTCCAAGATTTTTTTCTATAGTGATGGGCTAAGATTTATGAATGATCATTAATACTAGAAGATGGTTTAAACCCTCAAAGAACCCTGATAATGAGATGATATTAATGATATTATTATAAAGTTATTAGAATGTATTGAAAAAAATATTTAAGTCATTTTATCATGTATTAAAATCTCTTATTCACCTCCAAGTGTGATTGGTTTGTTAGGTAAGTGAGTTGACCCTATAGGAAAGGCCTTATTTCTCATAAATTTGTTGTAAAAGTCAAAGTTGACCAAGTAAAAGTTTATAAATTTAAAGAGGTTGAAGAATGATAATTTTATTAAATTTACCTGGTGATTTATGATTAGGTTATATCTCTTAGGTGTTTTATACTAGTCTTACAAGTTGACTGGTCTCTAACAGGTCTAATGATGCAAATAGTGAGAAAACTAGGTAGAAGTGAGAAGTTGATTAGGAATATAGTATCATGAATTAGGGATTAATACAAGTGTATGGAGAGGTTTTTCAATACTTTTAATACATTTTCATGTTTTATTTATGTTTTATATTTTGGTCATGAGTTGACCTATCTAATAAAGATGAGATAATGAAGGTGCAAGTTCATGAGATTGGTCTACAAGACCAATATTGTCAATCGACCATGGTATATTTCTATCTGAGAGTTTTATAATGATCACATAAGATAATTAAAATTCATAAAAATTCTCTTAAATTTTATACTAGGTGTTTAAGGTCATTATCACCATGGTTGTGTTTGAAGATAAACTAGTATATCTAGTTAAACAAGTTACAACGATGAGTTGGAGGCTCTTTGCCTTAAGCTGAAGTATAAAATTCATATGATGTTTTTTATTAGTACATAAATTTCCTATCCATTAATTTCAAAATATTTAAATTCAATAAAATTTATTGAAATGGTAAATCCAAAATGGGTTGAATAATTCTGGTTTGACTATGTATACTGAAGATAAAAGATTGGTCTACAAGACCAATATTTAGCATTATACCTTATGATATCTGTACTTGAATATAATATAGAGATGTAAAATAATATATTTAATGTTTAATAATTCATATAAATTATTTTTTTAGGTGTTTAAGATCAAGTTTACATGACTGTGTTTTGAGGCTAGTTGGCAGTTTTGAGTGGACTACTTGCATAGAAGGGCTTGAGTAATTTTGCCCTAAGTTGTTAAGTATAAAATATATGGAAATGACCCTACGGTAATTTATATTTTTAATATATAATTTTTTTACATTTTTTTTTAAAATTATGTTGTTACTTTTAGTTTTTTAAAATGGACTTTCTGAGTATGCACAGGTCTAATATGAATAGTAGTAATGGTGTGCTTTAGGTAGTGGTTTGAGATAAAAAGTGTTATGGACCAAATATCGTCATATATGGAGTATATTTAAATGTAATATCATGTTTTCCTACTATGTTAAGTATTTTAAGGTATTCCAAGAAAGACAAAGTATAACTTGTTCTAGAATAGACCTAATGGGTTTAGGTCTATATGAGACCTAAATATGAGATAAGGCCTAATTAAGATATGTCAAGCCTAAATAGACCCAAATAAAATTTTATCCATGTCTATGAAATTTCCTAATATCCATTTCATGTTTTACCTAAGAGGGAAAGGGTGTTTGGCCAACTAAGAAGGATATGAACAAGTGACTTGTATAAATACTAGGCAATTTTAGGCCTATACGAGTGTGTAGATTGTAAACAAATAAGATAATGCATTGGTGATCAGAATAATGTCTCATAGAATATAAGAATATAATATAATATTATTGATAAATATTTTATATAATTTATGCATATGAGTGTCAAGGTCATATGACCTAATCAAGTCAAGAAGAGGGATAATTGAGAGAAGATGGCTAGAGGCCAGTTTGAGAGGGATAAAAGTGTGTGAAGAGATGAGAAAGGATATCATCATTTGTTGTACAATAAATAATGTATTATATATTTAATCAAGTATTTTAGGTGTTTGAGTTGGTTCTAAGTCATCTAAGGGGGTTGGTGCCTCCTTGTAAGTGGGTGCTTGCTAAGGCCTAGCTGAGTTGGTACTGAGCTAGTTGGGGTTGGTTCTCCATGTGAAGTGGGTGATTCATTAAATTTGATGGTTTTATTATATTATTTTATTCCATGTTAATATATCAGTGGTTTTTAATCCCCTTGAAGGTTTTCCACACATATTTTTTGTTATCTTATGTTCTTATGTTTCATGTTTGTATAGTTGATTGATTATACATTATTTAATTCACCTGCTTGAATGAATGTTCATGAATACTTAATTAGAATTAAAACAAATGTTTTTAAATAATGATTCACCCCCCTCTTAGTCATTTTTATTCAAATAAACCCCTGGTTGACCTAGACCAAGACCTAATTTTTTTTGTCAATAATGATACAGATTTGATTGGGTTGACCTCGTCGACTAAATGTTTAGAAAGGTTTAGGGTTAGACTCATCTATTTAGACATGTTCATTTTGTCATTTATTTAAGAAGATAAGAATAATAATAATATATTGTGCATCTACTTATCCACCATTCTACTTAAGGATCATAGTTTAGGGTTTTATACTATCTTTGGAGATATGGATCTTATCTTATGGAGAAGTATTTTGAATTGATAGATAGGTTGTGTATATCAGAGATAATTTATCCTTATAATCCTTAAATACCAAAATAACCTCTTACAAATCACCTTATCCAAGGGATATATTGAGGCTTGATGGGTTCATCTTCAAAGGTAAGTATTCCTAACTTTGTTTCTCCTTTTTAACATTAAATATATTAGCTTTTTTACTTCTCTCCAATGCATTAGGATTTCATATACATTAATGTGAGTATATATATCTTATGCATGTTTAATTTTATGATTATTACTCCCACAATGTGTCATAAGCTTTGTTGAGCACTAGATTAAAATTTACTTTATTTTTCATTTATACTTTATGAATATGAAAATAGAGGACCTAGTTAAGGTAATTGCATAGTTGTACTTGACTAGAGGCTTTGGAACCCTCCCTAATGATATTATTTTGGTAATAGATCCATAGGATAGGTATATTAGTTCCATCTTGGTCATGGCCTTGAATATACAATGTATCAACAATTAGAAGTGTATGTATGATTTATCTTCTCTAAAATAGGATTTATTTATATATCAATTACATTTCCTTTTGCATACACATATCATACATGAACACATAGATGTTGGACTCTCCTATACCTAGTGGCCAGGCCAATGTTGGTGGCATCTTATTTCATAGGTCACATTATCACATGTTATAGTCTTATATAACCTTATACCATGTTGAGATATATATATTGATGACATATGTGTGACTAGATTCTAATGTATTTAATAGTGATACATAGATATGATACTCTATTATGATATAATATTGACATATATATGATTGGTGTAGACTAGTTTTCACTTGTTCTATGATTCATTGATGATGTTATTCTTACATGATATACTACTCATTTATTTTATATTTTATGTGTTCTTGGAATCATCTATGTGTGACATATTAATGTCTTTATATATCTCCATTGACATTATTTTTCATGGCATATGTATGTCCTTTGTATGTCCCCATTACACTTATGTTTTAAATAGTGTGATTATGAGTGTATTAATCTAGGATTTTATGTTGAGATTATTTATATTGTTGATATTTTTTGTTTGAATTTGTTTTGATATATATTCATGTGGCAAAGGAATATAATTGAACAATCACATTAAGTTCAAGAAATACATTTGTATTGACTTCTCACTTTATATTAGTGTATATATAGGTAAATTTTAATGATCAACAAGGG
>JARHVA010001162.1:1452500-1457500 GCA_037957365.1 Torreya grandis
TATATATATATATATTTATCTATTTTAATTTTATTCAATTCCTATTGCCCTTATACAACTCTTATTTTTAATGAAAATACCTAGATCATCTGAAATTAATTGAACTATAAGTTTGTTAGTAAACCATTTATACAAACTTAGAATACTTATCATAACCTACAACTATACTATATTATTTATATGAAAGAAGAATCTTCATGGGTTTAATACATTTAAATACATAAATGAATGTAACTATTTTTAATTGTATATATAAATGTATATACACTCAATTGAATGTAACTAAAATAATTTCCAACACTTATCTAAATCAATACAAACCTAGTGATGTTTTAACATTGGGACATAACTACAAATGTGTGTGTGTGTGTGTGTGTGTAAATGTGTATAAGTTTATGTTTTTTTATATATAGATATATATGTATATACAATTATTTCCATTTAAATAAAAAGTTATTAAGTCACCAAAACGTCATGACAACCCATGACAAAACTAGGGTTTTATCCAAATATTTTAGTTTTCTTCACACACAGATTCAATTTACATGAGTATGGCCCCATTCTTCATGTAATCTAGTTTGACCTCAACAATATAGGCTCAAATATGGAACCAAGTTCCATACATAGGTCTATATACCTAAAACCTAGGGTTGAAATGATTTTTTTGACAACAATAATATTCTACCATTTCACTGATTTAGATAAGATATACTAAACCCATATTAAATAATCATTTTTATTTTATAAATCTAAGTATGTAAACAATAACCCAAATTATAGTCCTAAGGTCAACTAAACTAATTAGGTAATGGGTGTCATCTAAATGTGCAAAATGGAATCTTGTCTTTTCTTCTCATTGAGCTCTAATCTCCATTTTTCCACCCATTATTCTACTCCCCATTTTTTCATCTTATTTTTTCTAAAATCTTTGCATGTTTCCACATGACCAACTAATTCTCCTACTATTATGTGAGTTCATCATTATGTAACTTCAATTCATAAATTTCCATTACATTTTTTTACCATTAAACTTGATGTTAAGATGCCTTGTATTTGGCATGGCAACAACATGAAACCCTCATCATTCCAAATGATGAGGCCAACTCCCTTTATCTTTACAATAAAAAAAATCTAATTATTTTCTAACTTTTCATTTCATGTAATTTTAATTAAACATAATCAAAATTACAAATCTCTTTAGTTAATTATTTTGGGGGTACATTTACCCTCTTTTGTCTCCTATGCTATGTCTCCCAAAAGGTGTAATAGGACCAACTCAAACATGATCCATAAACAATAGAATAAGACCAATAATACTCATACCTTAAAAAACTATAATGCAGTTAATATTAACATAACACTATAATTTCTTATAGATATTTTAATGAAATAAAGACAACCACCATAAATCTAATGTTAATCAAAGCATCCAATAAAATCATAGACTTCATATACTATGCAAATCATGATAAGTGATGTACCTAGTTAATGCTAAAAAGACTCATCTACTATCAAAACAATTAATGCAAACAACATTAATTTCACTCAAGTAATTAGAATGTGTTGTGTGTGGGTTTAGATTTCTCTCAACCCCCAATGCTGGTATCTGTACCCCCCTATCTGATGATACTCTCCTTCTATACAACCTATAAGGGTGAGATAGTTCTAAAATCATAATCAAATAAATGGGTAGCTAGTCTAATATTATCGTAACAATCAATATATAAGCATCTATAAAATCCTATAATGTAAATGATCTACAATTAAATCATAGTCAATCATGATCATAAATCATAAGATAAACATATAAAAATACTAACCAACATAATAATTGATCATGAAACATAAATATGACTATCAACCATGCAACATACATACTTAAAATAGATTAAAAATCAAAACTACAATTATTAGTTTCATAATCCACTACTAATACTTAATTAGTTTTATAGAGAAGAATTGGATGTGACATATTTCCCCCTTAAAATAGGTCATTATCCTGATGACATTTATTTTTAAATAATAGCTTAGAAAATAAAAACAATATTTAGTAGAAATATCATTTAAATAAATGAGGAAACATCCTCAATAAATCCTCATAATCTTCTCATGTAGCACTATCATCAAAATATTAGTTCTGTTGGACCTTACATTATGATATTTCTTTCTTACATAAGCTAAGCTTATGAGTATTAATTATTTTGATTGGTTCTATTGTGATGATCCCTAGATCCTGAACCTGTAATGCATTCCAATCTAAAACATGTGTAGGATCAATGATAAATTTTGTAAGATAAGATACATGAAAACATTATGCATTTGAGCTAAAGCTAGTGGTAATGCAAGTATATACTCTACATGATTAATCAATTCTATAACCTCAAAGCGTCACACATATCTTGGTGACAATTTTGCTAATTTCCCAAACTTAATAACACTCTTTCAGGGTTTGAATCACATAAAAACTTTATATCCAACTGAAAACATCTTTGTTATTCTTTTCAGACTAGTATAACTTTTATGTATATCATTGGCTTCATCCAATCTTTTCCTTATTAAGTTTACTTTTTAATCTATTTATACAAGCATAGCAAGCCCAAAAACCATTCTATCTTCCAATTTATCCTAGTTGATTGGTGTTCTACACATCCTGCCATACAATGACTAAAAAAGAGCTATTTTCAAAGTAGATTGGTATAAGTTTTTGTAAGAAAAATCAACCAATGGTAGGTATTCTCCCCATTTTTATTTTTGGTCCATGCAATGCATTCTCAAAATATCCTCTAAGATCTAATTTACTCTTTACATTTACCCATATTTTTCTAGACAATAAGCTGTACTGAAGTTCAACTATGCACCCAAAGCAAAATTAAGAGTTTGCCAAAACCTTGAGGTCATCCTAGGGTCCCTATCTAAAATTATATTTTATAGGAACCCATGAAATCTATAAAATGTTTTCACAAACCTTTTGGAAAGCATTGGTGCATCATCTATTAAATTATTTGAAATGAAGTGAGCTACCTTGGTAAGTTTATCCACAACTACCAAAATCATGTCATGATGGTTCTAAACATAAACAATCCTTATACAAAGTCCATGATAATAAATTTCCATTTCTACTTTTATATGGAATGTGGGTACAATAACCCAACATGATGCACATTTTCAACCTTAACTTACTGACACTCCAAGCATCTAAACACAAAATATGTTGCATCCTTTTTGATTCCCTTCAATAAATACAATGACCTTAATACTACTAATAGCTTAGTCACTCTAGGATGTCCTAAATATGGATCATTATGAAATTCCTTTAGCACTATTCCTCAAATTTTCATTGTAAGGCACATATAGTCTACTATTTTACCTCAAAAGCTCATCATTTTTAAATTGAAAATCATGGCATCTATAATATTGAGAATTATCAACCAATGCTTTCTTGACTTAATCATTTATGAAGAGCATTAAGGTTAGGTTGGGTAAATATGTACTTGAGACCCAAATTATTAGTTTTAAGCTCAAAAGTCTTTCTCAACAAATATTGCCTCCAAAATAACAAATCATGAACTATGACAACTAGTTATAGATCATGAGGAACATTATTTTCTTCATAATACTTTAGTTTCTTTGAATCGTAGGCAATTTATTAAACCATCATGCATAATAAATCCTCCTAAATAATTTCCTAATGCATCTATTATAACTACAAAGTGACCATTAAGATCTATAATCTGTAACATTGGTGCTAAAGTAAGCCTCTTTTTTAGAACTTAAAAGGTTTCTTCACACTTATTAGACCAAAAAAATGTTGCTCTTTTCATTTAAGAGAGGTGATTGGATTAGCTATCATGGATATATTTGTTACAAAATTCCTGTAGTACCCTACTAAACCCATGAAACTATACACCTCATGCACATTTTTGGGTGTTGGGTAATCCATAAAGGGTCTAATATTAGTTAGATCCAATGAAATTCATTTTAAAAAGATAATGTGTCCCAAGTATTTTACTCTTCTTTGGAAGAAATGAAACTTGGGTAACTTTATATAGAGTTTATGATTATGAAACTATTGAAAAACTAAGCATAAGTGTTCAACATGCTCTTATTTAATTTTGGAATAGATGAGAATATCATCCAAAAATACTAGCAAAAAATAATTAATGTTATCCTTAAACACACTATTCATGAGGTTTATGAATGCTTCTAATGAATTTATTAGTCCAAAAGAAAGCACTATGAACTTGTAATGCCCATAATGAGTCCTAAAATTTATTTTTAGAATATCTTCCTCTTGAATTCTCAATTGATGGTACCCAACATGAAGATCAATTTTTGAAAAGATTGTTTCACCACACATTTGATCAAAAATATCATCAATATGAGGTAATAGATACATGTTCTTGATTGTTTCTTTATTAAGCATTTGATAGTCAATACCTATATGAAGGGTTCCATCATTCTTCTTGACAAAAACTACAAGTGCACATCATGGTTAAACACTTGGATGAATCAATCCTTTTTCCAACATCTCTTAAAGTTATGCCTTAAACTAGATTAACTCACTTGGTGTCATTATTTAAGGAGCCTTAGACTACAATTCTAATCCTAGAATGATATCAATAGTGAAATCAAATTCCCTTTTGGGAGATAGTCTTGGTAATTCCTTTGGAAAAACATCTCAAAACTCTTGAAAAAAATGATAGTCTTCTAAAGAGGGTTCCTTAGCTTCACCAATTTGATCCATATTGACTAGGAATGTTTGACATCCTTTTAATTGAGCCTTTTTAAACTAAATGGATGAAATTTGCCTCAGTTTCAACTCTCTCTAATCTCATTGGATTTGGGTTTGATTTCTTAAATCATCTAAACACTCAACTTTCTTTAGAAAATAATTAACTTTGACTTTGTGTTTAGAGAGATAATTCATTCCTAAGATCACATCATATGACCCTAGTGGTGATGCATAAAGATCAATAACCATGGTGAGTTTTGGTAACTTA